>JAJPUD010012408.1:15573-31467 GCA_023553655.1 Myrmecobius fasciatus | reverse complement strand
GTATACTCCCTTCTATCACCATTCAATTTCCTCCAGAGATCTATCATACCTAACTTTTCTAGCCTTTTGTTAACCTCCCTAACTTCTTTCTTATTTATTTTGGAATTTGATTTATCTAATTCTGAGAGAGCAAGGTTGAGATCCCCCACTAGTATAGTACTACTGTCTGTTTCTCCTTGCATCTCTGTTAGTTTCTCCTCTAGGAATTTGGATGCTATACCACTTGGTGCATATATGTTTAGTATTGATACCTCTTCATTGTCTATGGAACCCTTTAGTAAAATGTAGTTTCCTTCCTTATCTCTTTTAATTAGATCTATTTTTGTTTTTACTTGATCCGATATAAGGATTGCTACCCCTGCCTTTCTTTGTTCACCTGAAGCATAGAAGATTCTGCTCCAGCCCTTTACCTTCACTCTGTATGTATCTCTATGTTTTAGATGTGTTTCTTGTAAACAACATATTGTAGGATTTTGGCTTTTAATCCAGTCTGCTACCTGTTTCCATTTTATGGGAGAGTTCATCCCATTCACATTCACAGTTAAAATAACTATATCTGTATTCTCTGCCATCTTATTTACCCAGAGTTATGATTTTCTCTTCCCTTTCTCCTCTCTCCCTTCCCCTCTTCCCAGTTCTTTGTTTTCGATGACCACCTCCCACCAATAGTCCTCCCCCCTTTAGAGTCCCTCCCTCCCCTTTATACGTTTCCCCTAATCCTTCTATTAGTTTATCCCTTTCCTTTCCTCCTTTCCCTCCCACCTTCCCACAAGGAAGGTCAGGCCTTTCTATTAAGTCAAATGTGTCTGATATACTCTCTTAGAGTCCAATCTAATGAGAATAAGGTTTTATTCACTCATCGCCCTCTTTTCTTTCCCTCAATTATATTAGATCTGCTATGTCTCTTTATGAGATTTTGCCTTATTTTACCTCCTTTATTTTTACTTTATTTTGCCTCCTTCCCTCCCCGTTTTTCTTTTTCAGTATGGTATCCCTTCCACCTCTAATTTCTTTTCCATTATTATAAAAGAAAAATCAAATTATACCCCCATTCTTCAAGGATACCCCTAGTAGAGATATAGTTCTCGAGAGTTCTTTCCTTTTTACCTTTTTACACTTCTCTAGAGTTCTGTGTTTGGAGGTCAAATTTTTTGTTCAGATCTGGTCTTTTCATTAGAAATAGGTGAAATTCTCCTGTATCATTGAATGACCATCTTCCCAGGAAGATGATGCTCATTCTCGCTGGATAACTTATTCTTGGCTGTAATCCAAGTTCTTTTGCATTTCGGAATATCTGATTCCAGGCTCTTTGATCCTTCAATGTGGAAGCTGACAGATCCTGTGTAATTCTAATTACAGTTCCTCGGTATTTGAACTGTTTCTTTCTAGCTGCTTGCAATATCTTTTCCTTAGTGCGATAGTCCTGAAATTTGGCCACGATATTCCTTGGGGTTTTAATTTTGGGGTCTTTTTCTGGAGGTGATTGGTGAATTCTTTCCATTCTTTGAATTGGCGCAATTCTCTTTCATGTTTTCCTGGAAGATAGCACCCAGGTTCTTTTTTTCATCGTGGCTTTCAGGGAATCCGATAATCCTTAGATTGTCTCTCCTGGATCTGTTTTCCAAGTCAGTTGTTTTTCCTAGGAGATATTTCATATTTTCTTCTATTTTTTTTTTCATTTTTTTGTTTTTGTTTGACCTATTCTTGAAGTCTTATTGAGTCATTTACTTCTATTTGTTCAATTTTGATTTTTAAAGTATTATTTCCTTCAGTTATCTTTTTTAGCTCCTTTTGTAGCTGGCCAATTGAATTTCTTGATTCAATGCATTCTTTTTCCATTTTGCCAGTTTTATTTTTGAGTGAATTGTTGTCTTTTTCCAATTCACCAATTTTATTTTTCAGTGAATTTTTTTCTTTTTCCAATTCACCAATTTTGTTTTTCAGTGAATTTTTTTCTTTTTCCAATTCACCAGTCCTGTTTTCCAGTTTTTCACATCTCTGTTGCAGGGTGATATTTCCTTCTTGCACTGCTCTCAGTTTATTTCCCCAATCTTCTTCTAGATCTCTTTCGAGATTCTTAATGCAATCTTCCAGGTAAGCCTTCTGAAAGGGAGACCAGCTTAAGTCCGCCTTTGTGGCTTCATCTGGGATTGTTTTCAGAATCTCAGGATCTGGGGACTGTTCTATTTTTTCTCTGTAAAAGCTGTCTATGGTGAGATCTCTCTTCTGCTTCTTGCTCATGATTTAAAGTTGGGGTATCGGTCACCAGCAGGGAATACTGCAGCACTTTGTATTTGCCCTGGGGCAGTTTGCCGAGTTGACTTCCGGTCTGAGGCTGGTCTGGCTAGATTCGCACTAGGACCACGTTTTCAGTTGCTTTCAATCCACCCTTTACCAAAGGCAGATCTGCCAAAGCACCTGCCCGCAAGCAGAGCAAAGTGGCCCAAGTGTCTCCCAGGGGTTTCCTGGGTGACTAAAATCCGCCCCTCTAACACAGCCCTGACTTCTGCCCTGGCTGCATCTGATTGAGACCAGTGGCCGATTTCCCCTGAGGCTAACCTTCTCCGAAGTTTTTTCAAAATTGATTGTTGATAGAAGTGTGGTGTAGTCCAAGTGTTTGGTGGTGCCCTCACTCCAAAACCAGTTCAAAAGCTCACTTTGTCTGGGTCTGAGGGAAGGTCTCAGGAGTTCACAGAGAATGCTGTCTGCAGTTCGCCATCTTGGCTCTGCCCCCTGGTAATTATGAAAAACTTTAGGAAATCACTTAAGCTTTTGGAGAAAATCCTGCTCTCTTTCAGTGGTACTTTGTAGAGACTTTAGAGACATACACTAACTAACCTGGACCTCATTTCTCCAGAAGGGACCACTGTCATTTTATTAATTAGTGTTCACCAAACATTCAGAGGCAGCTGTAGAAGTTAGCCATGGTTCCTCACAGTCCCCAGATACAGCTGTTGGAAACAGCTTTTGGAGTTTTTAACACTAAGGACAAAGCTACAACAGAGGCTCAAATTTTAGCCTCCACCATATCTAAGAGCCATAGGGATTTGTGCCTCAGATGGCATGGCTGGGACTATTGGTCTCACAACTGTCCTTGAAGGAAACTCCCAGGCCCATGCTGTACGTGCAAACAGAAGGGGCACTGGAAGAGGCACTGCCTGCAGTGGGGTCAAGTCAACCTCTTCCCGATGCTCTGTCCTCCAATCTCCTCAGGACCAGGAGTGATGGTGCCTGGCGTTTGGCCGGGCTTCCCCTTATTGATCATAATGGCCGAATCCAGGTAACTTTGGATGTAGCAGGTAAGTCCATTGAATTTTTCTTTGACATGGGGTCTTGTATTCTGCCTAGTGCTCTGGCCCCACTGCACCTCTCCTCATAGGAATTGATGGGAATTGATGGAAAACTTATAAATTGTTTTGGGACCTTCTCTCTGCTTTGCCAATTTGGTCACCTGCTGTTCAAACACTCTTTTCTTATCATCTCATCCAGTCCTGTCCCCTTGTTGGGACGTGATTTAATGGTGAAATTGGGGATCCAATTTTCCCCTCTCAGAGCTCCTGGAATACTATATGGGCTTCTCCCAAAGCCCTCCCATATTCCATTTGAAATCTCAGAGGAAGTGGATTCTTCTGTCTGGGACAGGGAATCCCTGGGCAGAGTACTCCTGCTATTCCAGTTTTAGTACAACTTTGGGCTCCCAGTATGTTCCTTCACAGGGGGCAGTACCCAATGAAGCCAGAGGCCAGAGAGGGAGTGCAACCCTTGACTGAAAAATTTCTTATGCACAAGCTTTTGGTTCCTTTCCAGTCTCTCTGTAATACTCCTATCCTCCCTGTTAAGAAATCAAATGGGTTGGGGGCAGCTATTTGGTGTAATGGATAGAACACCAGCCCTGAAAGTCAGGAGGACCTGAGTTTAAATCTGACCTCATATACTTAACACTTCCTGGCAATTTGACCCTGGGCAAGTCATTTAACACCAATTACCTCAGGAAAAAAAATCAAATGGGGAGTTCTGTAGGGTACAGTGTCTCAGAGGTATTAATGAGGCAGTTATTCATATTCATCCTATTGTGCCTAACATCCTGACTCAGATCCCTGGGGACACACAATGGTTTTCTACTTTAGATCTTAAAGATGCTTTCTTTTATATACCATTGCAAAAAGACTCACAATTTCTTTTTGTCTTTGAATGGGCAAAGTCAAGGGAACCTAACCCCCACCAACTGACATGGACAATCCTACCTCCAGGCTTCCTAGTCAGCCCCCATTTATTTGGACAGGCCCTTGATAAAGATTTAAGAGACCTGAAGCTGCTTAATAGCAGCCTCATTCAATATGTTGATGACATCCTGATCTTTAGTTCAACTCCAGAGGCTTCTCAGTTTGCTGACAAAAACCCCTTAACTTTCTGAGTTCCCAAGGCTATAAAGTTTCTTTGTTTAAGGCCCATATTGCCTGTCTGTCTGTTAAGTATTTGGGCCATGAATTAACTCCCACCTCCCTTTCACTCACAGTTTAAAGGAAGTAGGTGACCTTGTTGCTCCCTGATCCTGCTTCAAAGAAACAACTGCGTATTTTTCCTGGGCATGGCTGATTTTGTTGAATCTGGATACCTCACTTTGGGATTATTGCCAAGCCCCCTCTGATTCTATTCAAGACCCTAACAGAGCTCCTCTTGACTGGAGCTTTGATCAGACCAAGGCTTCTAGGACCCCAAAAACTAAACTGCCTCAGTGTTAGCCCTGACTAATTTAGAAAAGCCTTTTCCTCTGTATGTTGATGAATGGTGGGGTCAGGCTCTAAGGGTCTTGACTCAATTTCTGGGACCCAATGCCAGGCCAGTTGTCTATTTTTCAAAGAGACTTGATTCAATGTCATTGGTCCTGCCATAGAGCAGTAACTGTCACAGCCCTTCTGACTGAGGAAACCTCCAAAATCACCATACACTGAAATAGCCCAGGCAAGAAAATACAGCACAACCAAAAATAATTTGGATTTTGAAAGTGTTTATTAGCCGGCTCGGCGACTGACCTCCCTAGACAGGCTAGTAGAGATCAGCCCCAAATCCTTGGTAGAAGCACACTTTTTAAGCCCATTTACTACTCCCTTGGTTACATTTGACTTTAAACATTGACATCTCACTTACAATGGGGAGATAACAGGATGTGGGGAACACAATGGAAAATGTTTACATGCATTGACTGGTGACCTGACTTAGTTAAGCAAACATTTTTCAGATACTCAAAGGACTCCTGACCCACAAAAGATTTTCGGAGAGATTCCAAGGCCCTATGACCCAGATGTAGAGCCCAGTCCATTTCAACACCAACTATTGGAGACCCCCCCACCAAAGGTCATAGTGACTGGCTAGTGGAAGGCTTATTAATTACCAGGCTTTCTTGTTGGACACTCTAGTCTTGACTGTCTGGGTGGGCCACACTCTCAATTCTGCTGTTGTGCCACAGTTTGCCTGTCTCAGTTTCCCTTAATTGTTCTACCCCAAAATAGCAACCCCACTTCCTGACCTTCAGAAATAATTGGACTCGCATTCCAAAGGAGTTATAAAACCTCCAGATGGCCAACCTCCACCTCCCCCTTATCTGTATGACCCAGACTAGTAGTCTTCTTTGCTCAGTTTCTGTTTCAGGGATCCTCTCACTCCCTAACCTTCCAGAACTGAATTTATGGTTTCCTTGGACACCAGATGTGCTCAGCTGTTCCCATGAGTTCTTTGTGTCCCCTGAGCTATAGAGATTATAAAATTCATGTTCCCCATCAATGGGGTGCTGAATACTTTGTACTATTCAGTCGGCTGGCATAGCTCTCAGTCTAAGTCTCTGGCCTGGACTTTGGCTTTGGCTTAGAGACATGAGTCCCAGCAGTCCTGATCCATAGCTATGGATTCTGAACTCTTAATTAACATCAATAAAGCATTACCTAATTTCCACTGTGTGATACTGCCTCAGTTTCTCCCTGAATATTACACTGCCACCCTGCTCCCTAACAGCACTCAGTCAGGTGACATTATTCACAATTATGAGGAAGCCGTAGATTCTGTTCTAAGTTGACCTGATTTGAGACATTGCTCTCAATAATTCAGATAATGAATGGTTTACTGATGAGTCCAGGTTTCTTGAAAATGGGGAAAGGAAGTCAGGTTACTCTGTGGTGAGTTTTTATAGCCCCTTGGAGGCTAAGCCAAGCCCCCTACTTCCACCCCTGCACCCCACTTCCCCTCCTGGGATCTTTACTCAGAGGACTGAATTATTTGTCCTCACCAGAGCTTAGAGATGGGGAAAGGAATAAGAGTGAACATCTAATCTGACTCCAAGTATGCCTTTCATGTTTCACATGCCCATGGGACTATAGGGAACAAAAGGGGAATTTTGACAGCCAAACATTCTCCTATTAAGTATGTAGGAGAAATTCTACAATTACTACAAGCTGCCCATAGACGTACAGAGGTTTCTGTTATATTTTGTAAAGAACCCCAAAAGGGGGATTCACTTCAAATGGTTTCAAATAACTTCAGGTCAGCTTCTAATCCCAGAGGCAAATCAACAGAAACTTTTCTTGGGCTACACCAAGCCCCTCACTTGGGAAAGAAAGCCCTCCAGTATCTTGTGAAAGCTTTTTTCACTACTCACCAGCTGGGAGAAACAATTAGACAGGTCTGCCAGGCTGCCCAGTATGTGCCCCTCTTCTTAAGCCTATCCAGATTTTACACATATACCCCTGGCAGGGGCTTCAAATTGCTTTTGGTTTTTGATGACACCTTTACCAATTAGGCAGAAGCCTTCCCTTGTAGAACTGAAAAAGCCCAGCAAGTTTCAAAGTGTTTACTAAAAGAAATCATTCCTCACTTTGCCTGCCCAGCTCTTTACAGAGCAACAATGGCCCAGCCTTCACTTCTAAAATAGCACAAGATGTATCTGAGGCACTTACAATTACTTACCAATTCTACTCTGCCTGGCACTCCTAGATCTTCTGGAAAGGTGGAAAAAATGAATCACACCCTCAAGGGAGTCCTTACTGAATTGTGCCTGGAGACTCTTTGAGGATTGGGTAAAGAATCTCCCATTAGGGTTACTTAGAGTCCATATTACACCTTGGGAGAATATTAAATGTAGCCCCTTGTAACTTTTGTTATGGGAAACCCTTCTTAATCTCTGACATTCTTGTAGATTCAGAAAAGCATCTGAAAACTTAGTTTGCCACAGTTTGGTCCAGTCTGAAAGGCTTTCTCAATATGCAAATGAACATCTCCCTAAACTCACAGATGCTAATGGCCAGTCTTCCCCCCAGTAAATCCAGGGGGACATGGTATACTTGAAATCTTGGAAGGCCCAAGCTATTGATCCACCTGGGTATAAAATGGGAAGGACCTATAGGGTCATCCTGATTACTCCAATTTCAGTTAAACTCAAAAGGCCTTCCCAGCTAGACTCCCAGCTAGAATTAAAAGTGCAATTCCAGTTAACTCTTCTCCTTCAGACCTTCCTGCATATTTCTGTGAACCCATAGAGGACTGAAACTACTGTTCCACAGGACTCCTGGAATCTAATGGATGGAGAAGGGTAAACTTGTCTGTGTCCTCCTTTTCCTCATCCTAACCTTTGTTTATTGTTGCTGTCATTATCCCCATTTTCTCCAAGTTAATTTTTTTCTCCCTCACTACTTGTGAGCTTTGTAACTCCAGACTCCAAGCCATGAACTTCCAACTAGTTGTTCAACCTGAATACCATTGGCTACCTAATTCTTAGATTCAGTATCCTCTGATGCTGCTATAACCATCTATAAGTTTCCCCCTCTCAATCTGTATTTAGCTACCTGGGGTCACCTCTATATCCTTATCAGCTCCAGAATATAAGACCTTCCTTCTTTGACACAAATGAATTTGGGTTTCGATTGCTTGAGGAGGAGTGATGAGGTATAGTTCCTAGAGAAGATGCAGCAATAACCCTAAGGCTACCAGATCTTAGAAGTGCCACAAACAATTCTGGCAGTCAGATAGCAATCTGTTGGTCAATAATAACAAAAATTTTGAAACAAAGCCCTAGAATTCAATATTCCTCAACTCCATCTCAAAAACCAATTCTCAGTTTTACCTCTAAGACATAAAATTAGCATCTTAGCATCTTGTAGCACCTGATCTTTCATATCTTTTTCCTATAAATTTATCTTCTTATTCTTGGTTCTTTACTAAATTCTCTAGAAACTTAGCCCACTGTTATCAACACAATAAATTTTTGCCCTTAACTTGGAGACAAACTGAGTCTGCAAAATTTTGCACCATACCCAACCTGGGGACCCTAATATTGTTGGGGTGTCTTCTGCTTCAACAATGGAAAGGACAAATTCCCTAATAGAATTTGCCATTTACCAGGAAAAAGGAAACACCCATGAGATAGGGGCATGCCCTTAGCTGGCAGGCTAAATCAAGAAAGGGACTTAGCACCTCAAGGAGGAGAAGTGGAATTGGGAAGCATAGAAAAGTTAGGAGAGATACTACAGGGGTGGGTAACATGGCAGACTGACCCAAAGGAAGGCAGCAGCCATGGAATAGTTCATAAGTAATTTTGCATGGAAAATTTAATCTCAGAGACATGACTGGGATTTCTGACAAAGCATGCCAAGTTGAGTCTGCTCAAGACCCCTATAGAGGGTGGATCTCAGCTAAATTGATCTCTATCTGTGTCTTCTCCCTACTTGCTTCAAGGATAAATTCTTTAGTTTCTCTCTGTCCACCACACCATTTAGAGCCTCATGATAATAATGATGATATTTGTATGATACTTCAAGATCAAGTTCTACTATGTGCCAGGAACAATGATAAGTGCATTACAATTATAAGTCCATTTAATCTTCACAACAATCCTAAGAGGAAGATTCTGTTTTTTCCCCATTTTACAGAAACTAAGGCAGACAAAGGCGGTAACTTGCTAGGTATCAAAATATCACTAAGTATCTGAAGCAAGAGTTAAACACAAAACTTCTTGGAAATGAATTCCAATCCTCTATTCATTGTTACTTAGCTCTGTCAATCATTTGGTGTCACACATTTGTATGGGATTGGTTATATTGATCAGTTGCCAAAACCCTATAATTCTCTCTAGGTGGTTAAAGAATTATTTAATAACAAAACCTGTTATGGTTTTGAATGAAGAATCAGCTGTTTCCTTTACCTTTCTTCTTATTCTTTTTCACCTTGTTCAATTGAAGGAAAACTCAACTTTATAAGTATAGAAAGAACTGAATAACACTAATCATTTCTCATGATTCTTAGTCACTTATTTGAGGATAGTAAAGTGATACATTCAGTCATTCATGTAAGTGATTTATATGATTGCATTTCCATGTAGGGAAGGTCATATCAGATGACTGAGTTAGTTGTACAAATCAAGATATTGAGCCACTGAACTGAAGCAAAACCAAAAAGTGGATAAAAGATAACTGCAATCAATGAGTGAGCATGCTTAATGGGTTAATTAATATTAACTTCTCCCCAAAGCAGGAGTTTTCTGCCACTTTTGAACATGCGTTGTATAATGAAGAAGGGGGAACATATGAAGGAGAAACATGCAATATGTGGACCATAAAGTTTGTTAACTTTACCATTCCCAATAAATGGTTCAATGAGGGAGGGATCTTGTGCTTCATGATAAGAAATAAAAGACTCATTCTCATGTCTGGAAGCATGGAACTGCCTATCTTCTGCAAAAATTATAAATAAAGCAATTTATTTCATATGCTTCTGAGTCCTTTTTATCTTTGTAGCATATTTCTAAGAATTCATATCCTTGGAGCCATCTTTGTCTCCAGCTTCTTCAACTCTTCCTTCTCTTTTCATTCACAAGCATTTATCTAGTTCAGACTCTTATTGTCTTTTACCTGGACTATTTTAGTAACTTTTAATTTATTTTATTGATTCAAGTCTCCCTTCTCCAAGGTTCCTCAACAAAACTGCCTATAAAATACTTCCTCCCACCTCAGAAAAACAAAACAAAACAAAACAAAACAAAAACAAAAATTTTTCCCCCAGGGCTCCTTATTGCCATTTGAATAAAATAGCAACTATTTGGCCTAGCCTTTAAATTTTTCCACAATCTGACTCCAAGTTCTTTTAGTAGTAATCTTTCATATTTCATCCCTTAACACATTTTGTGGTCCAGTAAAAATAGATTGCTACCTATTCTCCATACAGGAAGTCTCACATTTGACTCTGGGCAACTGGTCAGCCATGTCTCAAATACATTTCTTTCTCAATCTATCTCAAAGAGCCCTTAACTTAATTCAAAGTTTAGCATTTTGGTTTTGAAATAGTATTGTTTTATTAATATAGTATGAATACAATTATCTGGAAAGATACTGTCGCTTCACCAAGAGGATACAAATTCCTTGAGGGAATAGCAATTTTCAAATTTGGGGGAGGGAGGGTTTTTTTTTTTAAATCCTTCAGGCTTAACAGAATGTCTTAAATATTATAGATGATTAATGTTTTTTGTCAAATTGAACTGAATCTAATTTAAGCAAAGTGAACTGAGATAAACATCCCCTTTTCTGTCCCTCCCTCCTTTCATTCAACCACAGCACAAGATCAACATGATCTATTATTAGATGTTGGAAAAATAAACCATGAAGTTCATTAACTTTGAAATGTGGTATATGTGAAATACTCGTGAAGAATATTTTAAAACATAAAAAAACAATAAACTCATTTTAATGGTGTTTTCTACAGGTTCCCTACATCTGAAGGGCTACAAAAGATATTTTAATTGTAACCACTGTAGAGTAAAAATAATGTTGTACACATTATTTGTAACAAATAATATTTGTTATTTGTACACACAACCATAGAATTTTTGCTTTTGTCATTTTGAAGGATCTGAGTCCACAAATCTTTGATAACAGTACTTATATGCCAAGTTTGTTTGTTTGACTTTTCTTAATGATGATAATGGTTGAAGTCCTACATTCCTAAATCCCTATCATTTCAGAATTTAGTTGGCTTAGTATATAGAAGATCATGAGGTATATTTTCAACAGAATATCCTAGTTTGGGAGTTTTTAATTATTTAGTTAATTATTTCCTTCAGTTTTGTATCGCCTAAATTGTTGCTTTCTGCTGTAATAATTATTTTGACCACATACTTACAGAACAAAACCATCCTTATCCTCAGGTCCTAGATATAGCCTTGAACGATTGGGGGATTTTTTTCTCTCATGTAATTCCCTTCAATCTGCATTTCATTTTGTTTCCCATACCTTTTGACTATCCATATTCCACTTAATATTTCAGTTCCACTCAACTATTACTATCACTATTAACATCAATTGTCTTTTCCAAAATGATATTTACTTCTAGGTTATAATATTAATAATAATAATAATAATAGATATTTACCCTCAATTTCTGGAAAACATACTTTACCCTATATAATTTCAGTTTCTAGGGAGAATGGACTCATGCTTAACTTGGTTTCTATAGTAAGTTTATAAAGAAATTCATATTTAAATGCACCCTTTACCCCTGAACGATTTAGAGCAGGTGTATATATACCCTTTTTCTTGTTTGCCATGATGACTAAGAGATTTATACTTTGCAGTGAAGAAAAATCTCATTTAGCTGCTGAACTAAAATTCTGTGAATATACTAAAAGATAACTCCCTTCTCAGATGATTCTGTGAGCTTCTTGGAGGTGTTACAGTTTCTAGCATTTTAGGAATGTTCTTTGTTCCATCTATCCACAAACCATGATCTATTGTATGGCCTCCTGAGCTAGTTTATATCTGGAATGGAGCCACTTCCTGTTGGTGCTTTCTTTGGTACAGAATTTAGTGAGATCTTGAAAGGCTGCTGACATATTCCTACCTTCCCAGATGCTCAAGCACCAATGTAATACCTACTGGAGTAGTTGCAGTTAAAACAGCATTAAGGCTAATTGATCTAATGGGAAAAAAGTGGCATGCAGAAAGAAAGCAGCCATTTTTAATAATTCTTCCCCAGTTACATGTTTAAAAAGTTTAACATTAATTTTTACAAGATTTTGAGTTCCAAATTTATTCTTTTCCTTTCCTTCTTCTAGAAAGTAGTTGATTTGACATAGTTTATATATGTGCTATCATGTACAATATATTTCCATATTAGTCACAATTGTGAAAGAAGAAACAGATCAAAAAGGAAAAAGAACCACAAGAAAGAATAATTTATGTGGGAAAAAATGTTTTGATCTGCTTTCAGAATCCTTCAGTTCTTTATCTGGTTATGGACAACATTTTTTTTGGTGAGTTTTTTGTTCTTGTGTTGGATCATTGTGTTGCTGAAAAAAGCTGATCAGCACAAAAATGTTACTGATTTTGTGTATAATGTTTTTCTGGTTTTGTTCCTTTCACTTTCTATGAGTTTATACAATTCTTTCTAGATTTTTCTGAAATCAGTTCATCATTTCTTATTGCATCATAGTTTGTTCAGTCATTCTCCATTTGATAGGTATACACTTAATTTCTAATATTTTGGCACTACTAATAATACTATTACAAACATTTTTGCACATGTAGCTCCTTTTCCCTTTTTTTATGAACACTTTCAGATAAAGAATAGTATTGTGAAATCAAAGTGTATGCAGTTTGATTACCCTTTGAACATAGTCTCTAATTGCTCTCCAGAATGGTTGGGTCAGTTCACAATTCCATAAACAATGTGTTAATGATCCAATTTTCCCATATCCTCTACAACATTTATCACTTTTTTTTGTCATATTGGCCAATCTCATAAATTTGAGATGGTATCACAGAATTGTTTTAATTTACATTTCTCTAATCAAAAGTGAATAAGAGCACTTCTTAATTTACATATAGGTAGATTTCATTTCTTCCTCCAAAAACTGCCTATTCATATCCTTTGATAATTTATTGGTTGGGGGAATGACTTATTTTCTTATAAATTTGATTCAATTCTCTATATTTCTAAAATACAAGTCCTTTATAAAAGACATTTGCTTGTAAAGATTTTTCCTCAACTTTCTGCTTTCCTTCTAATCTTGATCACAGAGCTACAAAATAAAACAATTTCACAGGAATCTAACCTGGCTATGCAAATCCTGGGGAAGTTAGTTTCCCTTACTGAGAAGATTGAACTCCATCAGAATGAACCAAGAGCAAATTGTGAGATGAAAGATTGGACATCTTGAAGGTCTCAGGATTGATGGTCTGAGCCTAGCAATGTGTGATAACCATTATGCTTAACATACCTTCTTCAAATATCTATAATTTCATCAGTGGGGTGTGAAGCAACCTTCACCCTTTAGATAATTTGTTGAATCTTTCTAAATTTGTTGAAACTTATCCCAGGCAATAGATGTATATTTCACCAAAAAGACCATATTCTTCTATTTAGGACATGGCCAGTGTTTTTACTTTCCTAGAAGAGCCTTTGAGAACCCAGGGTCACCTCTGTGCTATAATGAGGCATTCAAGTTGTATTTCATATGTATGAAAAAGTAATAAAGTTGATCCCTGACTTTATAATGTGAAAATATGAATTGCTCAGCTGATTTTACTGTAAAGGCTCTTTAAAAATAAGTTTTATTGATAACTTTCACTTTTACATCACAGTCATTTCTGGAAATACTGCTCTCTTTTTCTGTGCTGCCCTTCTATACTGAACTCTCCTTTGAACAAAGTAAAACAACTAAGCAAATGCAACTGACATAGTGACTTTGTCAGATAATGTTTATAATATTCTGACTGAATAATTTCCTATCTCTCTGCTATTAAAACAAGGGTATTTTCATTGTGTTTTCTCTAAGAATATTAGAAGTTTTTAAGTTATTTAAAGTTCATCATCTTAGTAAGAATGTCATTATTTATATTATTGCAGCCGTTACACATATTCTATTTTTTGCTAACTTCATTTGGTCACTGATTATACAAATCATTCTATATTCTTTAAAAATACTAATATTTGACATTCTTTACAATGTAGTAATATTCTATCACATTAATGCACTATAATTCTTTCATCTATTTCCCAATCCATGTACATCCATTTTGTTTTCTATTCTTTACTGCCAAAAGCTTCTACTATAAGTATTTTCTATATATTGAAACTTTTTAAAAAAATCTATCTTTAATCTTCATGAGTTATTATTTCATGCAGTAGGATTCTGAGTCGAGGGACAAGGAGGAAAGTCATATTTCTAGCACAGTTACAAACTGATAATTCAGAATATTTCTACCTTGTCACAGCTCTGCTCACAATGCATTAGTGGACTTATTTTCCCATAGTCTTGTAGTTGCTTTTTTTTATACAACATACTTTTGGGAAGTTAACAAAATAGTTGCTGCATAAATTAAAAAAAAAAAACACTTTGCTTTGTAACTCGACTTCATTTTCAGAAGAAACTCCAGGAAACTGTGATCCTAATCATTGAAAAACTTTTGATTTCACACCTCATTTTTCAAAAGATAGGTTCCATTTATTCTTGTAGAAATACATATGCATATTTTGATTTATCTGTCCAGAATATAGTAGTATTTCAAAAAGTAGTTGAGCAACTGAGTGGAAAAAAACATCATATAAATGGTTTCTTGTCACCATACCGTCTTGAAGACCCCTTTGCAGCCACTCTTTTGACATTAGCTTATTCTGCAAGAGGCTCAATGTTAAATAGAAAAAAAAAGAGATAAAGATGTTCTGGAAGGTCTAATTTTTTTTAATCAAATTCCAATAAAAACCAGAACCAATAAGATATATAATAAAGATCTCTGGGGGCCATATATTGATAGTTTTAAAAGGTATTATTATTCATGTTTTATTGCATTTTTATTTTGTTATTAAAAGTTTTCTAATTATATTTTAATCTAGTTCAGGATGTTCTTGGGAGTGATGCTATCTGCATCAGCTTAGAGAACATGTTTGACAATTCTGTTTAGAAGATTGAATTAGATTCTAAAATCAGTTGTAGATATGATCAGCTCTTCTTTACATAGTGTCTAGGATATTTTCAGCTAACAATACTTAAGGTGATAATATCATAAGGTATGAAAATTGATTTTTAATTGTGAAATAATTGTGAAATGATCCCCAATCCATTGGTAAGTTCCCACTGTTTGCCAGAGAATTGTGTATTTGCATTTACAAAGTGAATAAAAGGCTAGATGTGAAATTAAGAAGAGTTGGGCTGGAATCCTGAATCAATCATTTACTAGCATTATGACTCTTGACAAATCTCTTAATCTCTCTTGATTCTCGGGTTCCTCATTTGTAAAGTCAGAAATATAATAACCCCTGATCCACAAGGTTATTAGAGAATAAAATGAAATAATATATTTTATCTGTAATCTTTAGAGCATTATATAAATGTGATTCATTGTAGTTATTAGTGATAATTATTTTCCAATTCTAGATCTGATATTTACTAAATTTTCAAATAATCACTCAACATTGTTAATTCATACATACCTCCATTGTTAAAGAAGAATATTTATAACTTTGCTATGTAAATCATAGAGTTCTTTTGTGGGACATGAATTATTAACTTTAAACTACTATGAAATTTTGAGCAGTTATCATTATTACCATGGAATATCTTCAAAATACTTTGTTTATATGATGACAAAATACATGAACTGGAAACTTTCTGCATTAGAGAATGCTACTATGAATTACCTATTTATTAACCTTATATTTCACTTAAAATTAAGTGAGAAAGTTAATGGGAAAAAATGGACTTATTTTTTTATTACAGCTTTTAATTTGTATAACATATGTATGGTAGTTCCCCAGCGTTGATCTTTACAAAGCTTTCCATTATAAATTTTACCCCCAGTCCCCTCCCCTCCCCTAGATGGCAGGAAGTCCACTACATGTTAATAATGTTGAAATGCTTGA
>JAJPUD010012408.1:0-10573 GCA_023553655.1 Myrmecobius fasciatus | reverse complement strand
TCTCTTGAGTTCTGTGTTTGGGTGTCGAATTTTTTGTTCAGATCCGGTCTTTTCATTAGAAATAGGTGAAATTCACCTATATCATTGAATGACCATCTTCTTCCCTGGAGGATAATGCTCATTCTAGCTGGATAAGTTATTCTTGGTTGTAATCCAAGTTCCTTTGCCCTTCGAAATATCTGGTTCCAGGCCCTTCGATCCTTCAGTGTGGAGGCTGACAGATCCTGTGTGATTCTAATTATTGATCCTCGGTATTTGAATTGTTTCTTTCTAGCTGCTAGCAGAATCTGTTCCTTGGTGTTATACTCCTGAAATTTAGCCACAATATTGCTTGGGGTCTTAATTTTGGGGTCTCTTTCAGGAGGTGATCGGTGAATTCTTTCAATGGTGATTTTGCCCTTTGATTCTACAATCTCAGGGCAGTTTTCTTTCAGGATTTCCTGGAAGATAGTGTTTAGATTCTTTTTTTCATCATGGCTTTCAGGAAGTCCAATAATCCTTAGATTGTCTCTCCTAGATCTATTTCCCAAGTCAGTTGTTTATCCTAAAAGATATTTCATATTTTCTTCTAATTTTTCATTTTTTTTTGTTTTTGTTTGATTGATTCTTCAAGTCTTATTGAGTCATTTACTTGCATTTGTTCAATTCTTATTTTTAAAGTGTTGTTTTCTTCAGTTACCTTTTTAAGCTCCTTTTGTAACTGGCCAATTTGTTCATTGCACTCTTTTTCCACTTCACTAATTTTATTTTTCAATAAATTGGTGTCTTTTTCATATCTCTTTTGCAGGGCATTATATCCTTCTTGCAAGATATTGTATCCTTCTTGCACTGATTTCAGTTTATTTTCCCATTTATCCTCCAGCTCTCTTTTGAGGTTCTTTATGCAATATTCCAGAAAGGCCTTTTGAAAAGGTGACCAGTGATGGTCTTAATACCTTCATCTGGTATTTTATCTAAAGGAACCTCAGGATCTGGGGTCAATGCTTCTTTGCCTTCATAAAAGCTGTCTATGGTGAGAGCTCTCTTTTGCTTCTTCATTTTTTTTTTAGACAGTGTGGATATCTCTTTAAGGTAGGGAAAAAAAAAAAACGGCGGCTGAAAGACAGCTGAAAAGCTTTGCCCTGGGGCACTTCGTCGAGTTGACTTAAGGTGCTGGGCTGGTGGGGGCTAGGACTAAGTCCGAATTACTCCTTAAACAAGGCAAGTCTGCCAGAACACCTGCCCCCAATCAGGGCAGAGTGTCCCGAGTGCCTCAGATAAACTCCATATGTTTGGAATTTGGAGTTTGGAGTTTGGAATTTCTGCCACGATGAGCTGAGCTGAGTCCCACCCTCACTTCAGGCCTACACAGGAGTCGCCTATTTATCTCTCTGTCCGAGTCAGACTAACCTGATATGAAGTTGTCCAGAAAGCAGTGCCCAAATATTTCTGAGTTCATTGACTTGAAGATCAGTTCAGAGGCTTGTTTTATTGTTGATTTGAGAGAAGATCAGAGGAGAGGCAGAAAGTCACCTTTTCACTCTGCCATCTTTGCTCCGCCCCCCGAAAATTACAAAATGGACTTACACATAAAATCTTCAAAAGTAGAAATAATTAAAATGCTATATAATTCAAATGAGCATGTTATTTGACAAAAGGAAAAGCTTTTCATTTAAAGAATGAAGTTGTTTTCATAGCCCTACTTAAGCCCTCCAAAACCTCGTGTCCCTACTATGTACAAGAAAGTGTTGAAACTTCAACTTTTTTTCTCTTTTTTTTACAATGAATGTTCAGATGTCTGATTGGCTTTTGCTTCTGTATTCATATTTGTATATAAATGTATGCTAATTCATGTGAAAATTAACCCTTTAATAACAAGCAGTAAAAATTAACTTATAAAAGAGCTAATATAAGATTTCACATAAATAATATATATCATTGGTAGCTAGTGCAGTAAAAAGAATGGATGAGCTGAAGGATGAATTCATATTTGACCTTCAATATTTACTAGCTGTATGGCTATGAATAAGTCACTTAATCCTTGTCTGCCTTAGTTTTCTCATTTATAAAATGGGAATGATAATAGCACTTTCCTCTCAGGATTATTATGAGAATAAAATGAGAAAATAATTGTAAAGTACTTTTAATACCTTAAAGTTGAATGCGACTAATTGGATGGAGTTTTCTCAGTTTGATAAATCACATGATCCCTATTCTCAGGGCTTAAACCCTGGGATGCAGGGAATCCCATGAAGATAGTGAAGTTACAAAAAAATGACATGGCCCACAGGAAAAAGATGCTATCTAATGAAAAGGATTGGATCTTTTCCTATTTAACTGGGTGTTCTACTTCCTGCTGGTCAGGTCAAGCACATATCAAGGAGCTGAGATATCTCCCAGGTGTGCTGGGCCTCTCCTGCAGAGACTAAACAAATGCATTCTCTTTGTACCTGAAGATGTCTCTGATTAGTTAATTTGGGAAAGGGGGTCTAGCACCCTTCTCACACAGTTTATGAAGGCTCATCCAGGATCAGTGGGTTCCCAGAGAGATGGCTGGCATCCTGATTCAAGGTAGGCGCCAGGTTGGGTTTTCTCTGACCGTCCTTAAGATCAGACTCTCAGCCTCCCTCTTTGTGAAGAATGGGCCTAGGAGAGACACTCATATAAAAGCAGAAGTATACAACAAGCCTCCAAAGATAGGAAGCCTGGTAAGAGTGAGCTAGGTAACTTATACATGTATAATCTACAAGTGCATTTTCTGTGAATGTGTCCTTGAGCTGTCCTTGGGCTGTGTGGGCCCTGGGATCATCAAGCTGATTATGATCCAGGTTAAGGGATGAGCCAGGAAGGAGGTCCTGTTAATGACATAAAACAGTAGTGCTCTGTGGTTGACTGCAACAGGGATACGTGGGGCCAGAGGGAGAAAAAGAAACTATGCTCAAATAAATTTAGTGAGATCTGTTATTTGAGATACAATACTAAAAGCAGTTTTGTATTATTGGGATTTAAAGCTGTATTTGATTTGATTTTAAGTTAAAATATAGGTTATTAAAACAAAGTTCCACTAGCTTACTTTAAGGGAAATCACATTTGTATCCCCCTAATTACATGGTGCTCTGGTGGATATTTGTATAAGTTTTATGAAATTTGGTCCAAAGTCATTTAATTGTGAATCTTAAAGTTTAAAGTTAAAAAAAAGTGATTTAAGGACAAGGGACAAGAAAGATGGACTTGCAAAAGGAATTAATATTTTGAATGGAGCATCTAGTTAGAAGGGTTATTGGTTTGTGAACATTAGAGAAAGGGAGAGAGTATGTTGGAGAAGGAAAGAGTATGTTGGAATCTGGAGAAGAGAGAGACATGGGGCAGGGGAAAAGATGGCAGTGAGAGAGAGAGAAATAAAGAGGAAAATGGTATGTTGGAAATAGGAAGGAAGAATTAGATTGGACAGAAAGGTGCAAGTTTCTAGTGGAACTTGCCATTTGCCAAGGGAAAGGAGATACCCCATGAGGTTGGGGCATGTCTTTGGCTGGCAGGCTGGATTCTGGGGGACTTGGCACCCTAAAAAGGTTATCTATGAGAAGTGGGGGTCTGAAAATATGGTGGAGTTGGGAGAAATGCTCTGAGGAGTGGGGGAAGGGAAAGAGGACCTCTTCAGGTTAGATTGCCAGAGGACAACCTAAATTCCCCTACCCCACTAAGTATGGCTGCTTTTTAACAAACTGCAGCTTTTGGGAGCTCCCCTCTCCCTTGCTGATTGAAATACTAATTACTTATATAGTTTAAAGGAACAGCCTTTGTTAATGTTAATTGAATGTTTTATTTTTATATTTCAAGTCTATACCTGCTTTAAGAGGTTTGTTGAAACCACAAGTTTTTTAAAAGTGATTCATTTCTACTAAGGTGTCCATTTATCTTCAGCAAATTATTTAATGTTTATCTAAGTGCATAATGGTTTCCTTGTTTAAGAAATGTGATAACAAAAACCTAGGACAGAATTTTAACCTGATGTGATAAGTTGATAGGGCTATTTCTAAAAAGTTTTAATATAGGGACTCCTTAATTGGAGGAAGTTGACTTAACATTTTTTTTTAAGAATGAAGAAATTATTCTGATAAAGTTCTTTAATGTGAAAATAAGATATTCTATATTCTGTATGGGTTTCAATTGATTATATTGAGTCATCTTAAAGTTACACCCATTATTTAAAGGGATTCTGAGAATAATAGTTTTTGTCTTTGTCCTTTTGAACATGTTTTTATTATGGACAATATGCAATTTAGAATTTTTCTATGTATTGGGCATTTTAAAAGCAAAATGATTTTTGTAATGTTGAAACCATCCACTTAGATATGAAAAATAAGCTATGAATCTCTTGCTGTGATCCTTGAGCTAGATTTATCTCAAGTTTTGATTAATGGGAATTGCTATTGGAGATAAAAATCTCTTGGGATTGCAGCTGATATTTATTTGGAGTTTTAAATTCAGGTATGATCATCAAGCCAGTGATTCACCATCTGAAAGGAATGTGCCACAAGCTACTCAGAAGAAATTGTTACAGGTCGAAGTTAGAACCTGGGAACAAATTAGGAGGATGATCTTGGCCTCTGATGAGGGTAGGATCCTTCTGACTCAATTTCCCAATGGTGTTCTTTTTAATAAGAACCCACCTGATTATTCCTGAGTTTGGCTGAAGGTGGAATTGTTAAAAATTAGGACAATTACCTGAAGTAAAACTGCTTTAAGGATGCTTTATCCTGTGTACGCTCTCAGGTCAAGACCTGAAGGACCAGTTTTGATAATATTTAAATCATGCCCCTGATTCCCCATTAAGTAGGCAGGAGAAATGTTTACTGCCAGCTATCCATGGACCTATAGAGGTTTCTGTTGTTTCCTAAAGGAAGGGGAATTCACTTCAGGTGAAGGGAAGCAAGCTTACAGATCAGCTGCCCATGTTGCTGATTGTTTGCCCCTGACCATGATAACTTTAATTCCCCAACTCCTGATACCTGCATTCCCTCATACAGCTCCCAGGCAAGTAAATTCTGAAAGGACTGTTAAAAGGGCATGCACATGTGCCCTTTGCAGGGACTTCAAACTGCTTTCGGTTTTGTTAACCCCTGTATTAGTTGGGTAAAAGCCTTCCCTTGTAAGACTCTAGGGTTTTTGCTGGGAGAGATCATACTCACTGAAGGGCACAAAGTTCTATCCATTGCCCCAACTCCTTTGAGGAAACAAAAGCAGGCCTCCACAGTGCTTAGTTCTATGGCTGCCAGACACCAATCTGTTCTGTGATGACTGGGTTTATAGTGGGGGTTGGTGGAAGCAGGGTCTCTGATTGCTGTTCATTGTTTTAAGCAGCAATATCCTGTCACCTGCTTGCTTATTTGATTAATCATTCGATTAATCTATCTATCTATATATGTATATATATATGTATGTATGTACATATATATACATATATATGTGTATGTGTGTGTGTGTGTGAAAAGGCTTGGGTCTTTTCCTATTTAACCAGGTGTTCTACTTCCTGCTAGTCAGATCAAGCACAAGGCAGGAGCTGGAATGCCTCTTGGGTGTGCTGGGCCTCTCCTGGGGAGACTAAATAAATGCTTTCTCTTTGCACCTGCAGATGTCTCTGAGTAGTTAATTTGGGAAAGGGGTCTAGGACCTGTCCCACACAAAGTGCTATATAAATTCTAGCTATTTTTACTCCCTTGTACTTTGTGGTGCTAAAAATTATCATAAAGATTTGGGGAATTCCTGACTGCATGTAAACTTTTTGTCTAAAAAAAATTATTTTAGTTTTAAAAAATCTTTTTAAAGATGAGTGCTGTTGGGTGAATAGTATAAGCAGGAACTTCATAGCTAAATAGAATTAAAGATCTATTAAAATGCAAATGACTTGATTCAATTTTATTTTTAGACTAATGAAACAATTGCCATAAAAACAGGAAATATCAAAGGGGCAAGTCTCTAAGGGAGAGACATAAGTCCATGTCATTTGCTGATTCTAATAATAGAGCTAATCATGGTGTCAACTGCTAATATACCTGGAATAGACTATCCTCACGTGGAAGTTCGACATATAGGGTACTGAAAAAAATCAAGATTTCAGATTCTTCTATCTTTAAAGCATTAGGTTTCCCAGTAAGTACCCTTTGAGTGTCAGGATTGTAGCAAAGAAAATACTCTAACAGGTTAATCAAATTGTAATCAGGAAAAGGTTACAGAATAGAAACATATGCTGCATCATTCATATAGACAAACTCAGGATCCAGGATGGACAAGCTATAAACTACATTAAGAATATTCACCTCACAGAAATATTTGCCACCCAAAAACAACAGCAAATACAGAGGTTTTCCCCAGAGACAAATATAGGGGCAGGTTCTTTAATAAAATAAAAATCTGTTGGACCTACACATGAGCTTACTTTTAACGGTCCCATTCAGGGGGTGGAGCCAAGATGGCAAACTGCAGACAGCATCCTCTGTGAGCTCCTGAGACCTTCCCTCAAACCCAGACAAATTGAGCCTCCGGACTGGTTTTGGAGTGACTACAACGCACTTCTATCAAATATTTACTTTGAAAGAACTTCTGAGGTCAATTTTAGACGGGCAGGGGATCAAGCAGCTCCCAGCGCTCACACGCCAGGGCGCAGCCGGGGTGCAAGTACAGGGCTGGGATGGACCCGAAGATTTTAGACTGCCAGGAAGTCCCTGGGAGACGCTTGGGCCACTTTGCTCTGCTTGCGGGCAGGGGCTTTGGCAGGTCTACCTTTGATAAAGGGTGGATTGAGAGCAGCTGAAAGTGTGGTCCTAGTGCTGATCTAGCTAGATCAGCCCCAGACCGGAAGTCAACTCGGCAAATTGCCCCAGGGCAAATTGAAATCCCTGCTGCAGCAGCAGCTGCTGCTGCTGCTGCTGCTGCAGAATTCCCTGCTGGTGACTGATACCTCTGCTGAAAATCCTGAGCAAAAAAAAGAGAGCTCTCACCTTAGACAGCTTTTACAAAGAGAAACTAGAGAAGTCCACAGATCCTGAGATTCTGAAAACAATCCCAGATAAAGCCACAAAGGTGGACTTAAGCTGGTCTCCCTTTCAGAAGGCTTACCTGGAAGATTGCATAAAGAATCTCAAAAGAGAGCTAGAAGAAGATTGGGGAAATAAACTGAGAGCAGTGCAAGACGGAAATATCGCCCTGCAACAGAGATGTGAAAAACTGGAAAATAAGTCTGGTGAATTGGAAAAAGACAACAACTCACGGAAAAACAAAATTAGTGAATTGGTAAAAGAAAACATTTCACTGAAAAAAAAATTATTGAATTGGAAAAAGAAACAATTCACTGAAAAACAAAATTGGTGAATTGGAAAACGTTACCAAATCACAAGAAAATAAAAATAGTGAATTGGTAAAAGACAACAATTCACTGAAAAATAAAATTGGCAAAATGGAAAAAGAATGCAATGAACCAAACAATTCAATTGGCCAGTTACAAAAGGAGCTAAAAAAGATAGCTGAAGGAAATAATACCTTAAAAATTAAAATTGAACAAATAGAAGTAAATGACTCAATAAGACTTCAAGAATCAGTCAAACAAAAACAAAAAATGAAAAAATAGAAGAAAATATGAAATATCTACTAGGAAAAAAACTGACTTGGAAAACAGATCCAGGAGAGACAATCTAAGGATTATTGGACTCCCTGAAAGCCATGATGAAAAAAAGAACCTTGATGCTATCTTCCAGGAAATCATGAAAGAGAATTGCCCTGAATCAGAAGGCAAAGTTGGCATTGAAAGAATTCACCAATCACCTCCTGAAAGAGACCCCAAAATTAAAACCCCAAGGAATATCATGGACAAATTTCAGGACTATCACACCAAGGAAAAGATATTACAAGCTGCTAGAAAAAAAAAATAGTTCAAATACCGAGGAACTGTCATTAGAATTACACAGGATCTGTCAGCTTCCACAGTGAAGAATCGAAGGGCCTGGAATCAGATATTCCGAAAGGCAAAAGAACTTGGATTACAGCCAAGAATAAGCTATCCAGCTAGAATGAGTATGATCTTCCAGGGAAGAAGATAGTCATTCAATGATACAGGAGAATTTCACCTATTTCTAATGAAAAGACCAGATCTGAACAAAAAATTTGACCTCCAAACACAGAATTCTAGAGAAGCATAAAAAGGTAAAAAGGAAAGAACTCTCGAGAACTATATCTCTACTAGGGGTATCCTTGAAGAATGGGGGTATAATTTGATTTTACTTTGATAATAATCGGAAAGAAATTAGAGGTGGAAGGTACATCATACTGTAAAAAAAAAAGGGGGGGAGGGGAATGGAGGTAAAATAAGGTAAAAATAAAAAGGAGGTAAAATAAGGCAAAGTCTCATGAAGAGATAGAAAATCTAATATAATTGAGGGAAAGAAGGGAGGGTGATGAGTATTCTTACTCTCATTAGAATGGGCTCTAAAAGAGTATATCAGACGCATTTGATTTCAGGGAAAAACTTGGCCCTTTGTATAGGGAAGTAGGAGGGAAAGGAGGAAAAGAAAGGGATAAATTAATAGAGGGATTAGGGGAAAAGTGTGGAGAAGAGGGAGGGTTTTAAAGGGGGAAAGACTGTTGGAGGGAGGTGGTCATCAAGAACAAAATACTGGGGAGAGGGTAAGGGAGTAAGGGGAAAGGGAAGACAAAAATATAACTTCGGGTAAATAAGATGGCAGGAAATATAGATATAGTCATTTTAACTGTGAATGTGAATGGGATGAACTCTCCCATAAAACGGAAACGGATAGCAGACTGGATTAAAAGCCAGAATCGTACAATATGTTGTTTACAAGAAACACATCTAAAACATAGAGGTACATACAGAGTGAAGGTAAAGGGCTGGAGCAGAATCTTTTATGCTTCAAGTGAACAAAAAAAGCAGGGGTAGCAATCCTTATCTCATATCAAGTAAAAGCAAAAATAGATCTAATTAAAAGAGATAAGGAAGGAAACTATATTTTACTAAAGAGTACCATAGACAATGAAGAGGTATCAATACTAAACATATATGCAGCAAGTGGTATAGCATCCAAATTCCTAGAGGAGAAACTAACAGAGATGCAAGGAGAAATAGACAGTACAACTATACTAGTGGGGGATCTCAACCTTGCTATCTCAGAATTAGATAAATCAAACCACAAAATAAATAAGAAAGAAGTTAGGGAGGTAAACAAAATGTTAGAAAAGTTAGGTATGACAGATCTCTGGAGGAAATTGAATGGTGATAGAAGGGAGTATACTTTTTTCTCAGGGGTTCATGGAACTTATATGAAAATTGATCATGTGTTAGGGCATAAAAACCTCAAAATCAAATGCAGAAAAGCAGAAATATTAAATGTAGACTTCTCAGATCATGATGCAATAAAACTCACATGTAATATAAGGCCAGGAGAAAATAGACCAAAAATTAATTGGAAATTAAATAATCTAATCCTGAAGAATGAATGGGTGAAAGAGCAAATTATAGACACAATCAATAATTTCACCCAGGAGAACAACAATAATGAGACAACATACCAAAATTTGTGGGATACGGACAAAGCGGTTATAAGGGGCAATTTTATATCTCTAGATGCTTACTTGCATAAAATAGAGAAAGAAAAGATCAATGAATTGGGCTTATTATTAAAAAAAACTAGAAAAAGAACAAATTAAAAACCCTCAATTAAATACCAAATTGGAAATTCTGAAAATAAAAGGGGAGATTAATAATATTGAAAATAAGAAAACTATTGAATTAATAAATAAAACTAAGAGTTGGTTTTATGAAAAAACCAACAAAATAGATAAGCCTTTAGTTAATTTGATCAGAAAAAGGAAAGAGGAAAATCAAATTGTTAGTCTCAAAAATGATAAGGGAGAACTTTCGTCCAATGAAGAGGAAATTAGAGTAATAATTAGGAGTTTCTTTGCCCAACTTCATGCCATTAAATTTGATAATCTAAATGAAATGGAGGAATATCTACAAAAATATAGATTGCCCAGGTTAACAGAAGAGGAAATAAATTATTTAAATAGCCCCATTTTAGAAAAAGAAATAGAACAAGCTATTAATCAACTCCCTAAGAAAAAAATTCCAGGGCCAGATGGTTTTACATGTGAATTCTACCAAACATTTAAAGAACAATTAATTCCAAAACCATACAAACTATTTGAAAAAAATAGGGACAGAAGGTATACTACCAAATTCCTTCTATGAGACCAATATGGTGCTGATAGCTAAACCAGGTAGGGTGAAAACAGAGAAAGAAAACTATAGACCAATTTCCCTAATGAATATTGATGCAAAATTTTTAAATAAGATTTTAGCAACAAGATTACAGAAAGTTATCTCCAGGATAATACATCTTGACCAAGTAGGATTTATACCAGGAATGCAGGGCTGGTTCAATATCAGGAAAACTATCAGCATAATCAATTATATCAATAACCAAACTAACAAAAACCATATGATTATCTCCATAGATGCAGAAAAAACATTTGATAAAATCCAACATCCATTCCTATTAAAAACACTAGAGAGTATAGGAATAAA
>JAJPUD010012407.1:34914-49459 GCA_023553655.1 Myrmecobius fasciatus | reverse complement strand
CGCCCCCGGCGGCATCCCTAGCGCCGCCGCCTCCGGGGCTCCCGGGCAGCCCCGGTTGGCCCGCGCTGCCCTGAAGAACATAGAAGCCCCGCTCCTGGGGCAGCGGAGCCCGGCCCCCGGCCGCATGCAGGCTCCGGGGCTCGGCCAGAGCCCAGGGGGGCAAGAGCGTGACGAGGGCGAAGAGGAGAGGGAGCCGCGGCTCCCCGCAGCTGCTCCCCGTCGCCATGTTCCGGCGCTCGCTGGCGCAGGTGGCGCCGCCGCCAGGAGAGAATGTGCAACGAACTGGAGGCCCCTGGAGCAGGCGGGAGGGAGGCGAAACGGCGGCGGTGGAGGTGGCGGCGGCAGCCGCCTGCTGCTCCTCCCCCGCCTGCGCGGCCGCGGCCCCAGCTCCGACTCTAGCTCCGGCGCAGCCTCCGCGCGCTCCCGGAGCCGCTCCGAGCGAATTCGTCACGTGGGTGACACACCGCACCCCCACCCCACCCCCGCCTTCTTTCCTTCACCCATCTTCTCCTCCCTCCACTCCCTCTCCCAAAATGGGGAAGGCAACCAGTGTCCCCTCAGCGCGCACCCATCCCCATTGTGTGTGAGGCTAAGGTTAGTTATGCAATTGACCTCAGCCTTAGGTAATAACAACGGGGTTCTTTCTCAGCCTTGGTGGGTCTGGGTTTTTAACTAATACCCCACTGCCATCCCCTTCGAGTCAGCTTGCGGAGCTGGGGAGCAAAACAAAGCATTTCCCACGTGCCCATGGTGAGTTCAATAACATGAGTATGCAGCCTTAGCGCTCCAAGCTTTGGCTTTGCAAGTTTATGCCCTGCGGAGTGACATACCTTGTGGAACCGCATTTCTCTTCTGCAAAAGGGAAATGCTAGATAACTGTGGTCCTTTGAGATCTTTGGATGGTTTCTTAGCATTGAAAGTTCTTTCATCATAAATAATGATCTGGCCTACCTGTGACCAGTTCCATACTGCAAGCCCAGTGCATAGGGAGCAAAGGAGGCTTATCAGATACAGCATGGTCCTTTAGCATGGAAACTTCTTTAATGATGAAAAATAATGGTCTAGCCCACCCATGACCTATTCCAAACCACAACCATAGAGTGTTGTGCCGGCATTTAAAGTGATAACTGGGAGCCTTTAGCGTGGTGGTGCTTACATGTTCACACACTGTATAGGTGTTGAGAAAATACAGCTAATTGAAAACTGATCTGTACAAAGGCATACTCACACAAATGAACACTGCATAACACAGAGGGACAGGTGCACATGGGACTCCTTTATTTTCCTCCACAGGGTGCTTCCTCCAGCCTGCCTTTGTTTAGCCCATTTATCTGAGTACCTCCAGTCAGACCAGTTCAGCAATGTATGCCTTCAGCTCAGTTGCTAATGCTTGCCCTCTGTCCAGTGATAAAGCCGGCCTTATACCTAGACTAATACTATGTCTATAAATTTTTGATCCATATAATCCTGCAAGATACTGTGCTTTTAAGTACTTTTACAGGCATTTTCATCTCCATTTCACAGATGAGGAAATTGAGATTCCAAGACTTCAGTTTTGTTTGATTTTGCCCAGGATCACAGAGCTAGTGTCAGAGGCAGGATTCAAATGCAGGTTCCTCCTGACTTTGTGGTCTAAGAATCTTTTTATTCCAACTCATTTTTCAGGAACACTGACTAAATCGATTCAGCTTGGCACAGTAGAAAATCAGAGACACTGAGTTCAAGTCCCAGAGCTATCATATAGAGACCTTTGTGACTTTGGGCAAGTTGAAATCTCCAGGGTCCCATCCATGTCTGACAATTCTATAATTCTATGGTTCTTTCCCCAATACAAGAAATTTTTGAGCAGATGGTAATGTTCCATAAACATTCATTAAGTATCTACCCACTGTGCTAGGTCACAGAGAAGATACTAAAAAGTTTAAATAAGGCGCAATCCCTGCCCTCGTTGAAGCTAAAGTCTTGTAATAAATAGCTATTAAATATACCATCACGATGACAAATCTTATAGCAAGGTACATCAACAGTGGAATGGAAATCCTAAGAAGAGAGCAGAGAGACTTCATGGGAGAGTTTTATTTGACTTGGGTTTTAAAAATGTAGGAGAATTTGAGGGATAGACCAAAAATAGTCATTTGCCTGGTGCAATATAGATAGTTCATGATGGCAAATAATACAAGATAATCTGGAAAAGCCATAATATGGAAGACTAATTAAATTGACTGATTAAATTAATAAATTCAGTTAAAATTAAATTAATAAATTGAATTCTAATTTTAAAATTTGATAGGCAATAGGGAGCCAATGAAGATTGTATAGCAGAGGAGTAATATAAGCAAAACTACATATAAAGGGAGATTAAAATGGCAATGATGAGAATACATTAGCCAGGAGTTAGAAGAGAAATGAGAAGATTTGTTCAGTGCCTAGAAAAGCAGAAGGAACAAGTGGGAACGGGAATAACTATGGAAAAACTAACAATTTAGTGGAACTGATTCAGTGTCAATGAATCAAACGTAAAGCTTACATTTGGATTCCAGTAGTCAATTTCAGTAGTTCTTGATGGTGCAGCCACTAGTGTCTTTAAAAAACCTGAGGATTTAATGAAGTGCAAATTCACTATGAGTCAACAATGTAATAAGATAGCCACAAAGCTGAGCCAATCTACATTAAAAAGAGGCATAATGTTCAGAACTGTGCAAGTGATAGATCTTTTGTACTCTGCCCTGGTCAAATCTTATCTCCAGTATTGTGTTCATTTCTTAACACCCCATTTTAGAATGGATATTGGCTAGCTGGAGAAAGTATAAAGAAAGGTAAATAGGTTGAGGAAAATCTATATGTAAAAATAAAAGGGAAAGTTTACCTCAAAAAATAAATAAATAGAGGGGACCTGAAAGACTGGTTAGATTTGTTCTCCTTAGTCCTAGAAGAAAGAATTAGGAGCAACAATGGCAAAGAGGTCAATGTGAGCTGGATGTTGGGGAAATTTTCCTAACAATTAGAGAACCAAAAGGACTGACTGCAGAAGACAGTAGCTTCTTTGGAAATCTTCAAGCAAAAACTGGATTGCTATGCCAGTAAGGGAGTTCTTTATTGTTAAGACCCAGAGTTGCCTAGATGACCTCTGAGAACTCTTCCAACTCTGAGATTCTGTGCAGCAAAGGCCCTCTAACCCCTTCCCACCTCCATTCAGTCCCTAAAGTCTGTTAGGAAAATAGGACAGATATGGCTACAAAATAAATACCCTATAGTTTCTTTCTTTCATTCATTCAACATGTTTTTATAAAGTATGCAGAGCTCTGGCTGTGACTGTGCTGTAAGAAATGGTGATCAAGCCTTAGGGGAATGGGATTGAAGATACCAAGCCTAATTGTACTCCAGATCACTGATTTGAATTCAAATTATTATTATTTTCAAGAAAGTGGAATACAATATGATAGTGGTGTTAAAAGTTGTTGATTTTAGAGCAAAAAAAAAATAACAAAATTCATCTGGAAGAACAAAAGGTCAAAAATACCAAGGGAATTAATGGAAAAAAAAATGTAAAGGGAAGTGGCCTAGCCATGCCAGACCTAAAACTATATTATGAAATGAGAATTATCAAAAACCATTTGCCACTGACTAAGAAAGAAAGTAGTGGATCAATGGAATATATTAGGTACACAAGACACAATAATCAATGACTATAACAATCTAGTGTTGATAGACACCAGCTTCTGGCATAAGAACTATTTGACAAAAATTGCTGATAAAATTGGAAAAAAAACTATGTCATGAACTACATATTGACCAACGTCTAATACCCTACACCAAGATAAGACCAAAATGGGTTCATGATTTAAATATGAATGAAAATGCACACTTTGGTAATGGTTAGATAAGAGGGAAGGCTGCATGGACTTCATCTGCTTCTAGGATTTGTTTCCATTCATATCTAAGTACTTGGATTCCATGTTTCCTAGCATCAATATTGCATAAAAAAAACATGGTGATTCAAAAGGCAATTCCAATATACTTGGGATGGAAAATGCCAATTGCATCCAATGAGAAAACTATGTAGACTGTGAATCACTTTTTGTTTGTTTCTATTTTTCTTTCTCATAGTTTTTTCCCTTTTGTTCTGATTTTTCTTGCCAACAAAACAAATATGGAAATGTGATTTTTTTTAAGTTGTTGGGTTTTTTTGGAGGGTTATTTGCAGATGAAGTCCCATGAAACCTTCCCTTCCAAAGTTTTCATTCAGATGGGCAGTGGAGAGCCCTTGAAGAGCTACATGCTTCAAAATGATGAACAACATTTTCTCCCACCTCTCAATTTCACTTGCTGAAGAAGTCATGATTCCCACTGGGACTGTGTTATATTGAGACTGGCAGGATGGTGCAGTCAGTGAGAGGCAGTCATGATTAGATTATGAACTGGATTATGGAATGTCTTTAGTTGCCATCTTAGAGTGGCAAACAAATTCAGTTTCCTATCTTATCCCAATTCAAAGATTAGCTTAGTGAAAGAACTGTATGGTATTCTGGAATCAGCTTGGATAACAAGCAAGAACCAAATGTTAACTTTTTAGTTTAAGCATTTACACCTTAGAAATTGGCAAACAGCTACAAATCAAGGCTTGATTTATTATCTTATTGATTTCTGTACTTTAAAAAAAGTGATGCAGAAAATGTCAGTAAGGAAGATTAAACTTAAAAGTGTGATGTAGATATATTTCAAAGAGCTAGTTAAACACTTACTAGCACAACTCTTAGAAGAACCCTAGGTAGAGCAAGAAATTTCCAATTTCACATAGTGCCACTAGCTGATTAGATGGAACCCAATTTTTGTAAGGCCTTTAGCCCAGCATTAGACATATAGTTGATATAAAACTATTTGATTAATTGGTATTATTTTATAATGGGAAAAGCATTGAATGGAGTCAAAGGATCTAGGCTTATATCTTAGCTGGCTCTGTTATTGGTTATCTCTGTGTAAATTATTTAATTCTATGGGCTCCAATTTCTTCATTTATAAAATGGATTAGAATATGAAGTCCCATATCCTTTTCAATTTTAAATCTATGATCCTATGTACATGCTTAATTATCTAAAGATATAGCCAGTGTTGTTTAGAAGTATGCTTAAACCTATTTTAGGATGGTCAGTGAGTTGTAATTTAAATTTTCTTTTCATGCCCCCCTGGTCAAATCATCTCTTTACCTCAAAGTTTTCTCCCTAAATCATTGTCCTGCCAATCACTGATTCCAGATGCACCCAAAATACAAAGTTCTGAACACCAACTTCACCCCCATGTTCTCCCAGCCTCAGCTATTATGTACTATTAACCATAATCACCAACACTGGCCTTAGCTATCACAATCTTAAATAGACCTAAAAAGGTTATTACCCAATAATAACTCCCCAGTCTACTAGACAGCTAAGTGGCATAGTAGATAGAACACTGAACATGGAATCAGGAAGATATGACTTGAAATGTAGCTTCAGATACTCACTATCTATATGATTATGGACAAATCACATAGTCTCTGTTTACCTCAGTCTCCTCATCTGCAAAATGGGGATAATGATAGGGTTGTTGTGAGGAAGAGATAACATTTATAAAATGCTTTGCAAATCTTTTTTTTTATATATAAAGCTTTTTATTTACAAAACATGAGTGACCTTTCAACATTGACCTTTGCAAAAACTTTTTTTTCCCAAGCTTTTCCCCTCCTTCCCCCCACCCCCCACCCCTAGATGACAGGTAATCTAATACATGCTAAATAGGATAAATTATATGACAAATACAATACATGTATACATATCTATACAGTTATCTTACTGCACAAGAAACATCAGATCTAGAAAGAGAAGAAGAAAAAAACAACCTAAGAAGGAAAACAAAATGCATGAAAATATTCACAGAAAGCGTTAAAATGCTGTGTTGTGGTTCACTCTCAGTTCCCACAGGCCTCTCTCTGGATGTATATGACTATCTTCATCGCAGATCAACTGGTTTGAATCACATCATTGTTGAAGAGAACCATGTCCATCAAAATTGATCATCGTATAGTCTTGTTGCTGTGTATAATGTTCTCCTGGTTCTGCTGATTTCACTCAGCATCAGTTCATGCAAGTCTCTCCAGGCCTCTCTGAAATCCTCCTGCTGGTCATTTCTTACAAAACAATAATATTCCATAACATTCATATACCATAATTTATTCAGCCATTCTCCAATTGATGGGCATCTTTTCAATTTCCAGTTTCTTGCCACTACAAAAAGGGCTGCCACAAACATTCTTGCACATGTGGGGCCCTTTCCTTCCTTTAAAATCTCTTTGGGATATAGGCCCAGTAAAAACACTACTGGGTCAAAGGGTATGCACTGTTTGATAACTTTTTGAGCATAGCTCCAAAATGCTTTGCAAATCTTAATGTCCCATATAAATGCTGCCTATTATTACTCTCTGTTGCCTGAAATTCCTCTCACAAAGGGCAAATCCTCTCAATAAGATGAACTAGAAGATTTATAGTGCAGATATTCCCAGGAGAAGAAATTAGGTATAAATGAATGTTACTAAGTATTAAATTTTGGTAGAAGAAATAGGAAGACAAGACATGACAGGAAGCCTGAATGAGGTGGTTTCATAAGGCAGAGAAAATGTGATAAAGAGGAAGTCTAATCTTTAATAGTGGCTATCTTGAGGGAGGGCAAGGAGGGAAGGAAAAAACATGGAGGAAAGGGGAATCTCTGTATTTACTTCAAGATTTGGCTTTTGCCTTTTATTGTGGAAGGTCTTTCTTGATTTTCTCCTCAACCACACCCACTACAACTATTAGTTCCTTCCCCTTCATGATAGATCAAAGTTTCCCACTGTATCCAGGATCATCTCCAGTCATTCTGATCTACATCTTGCTACTAGATTCTGAGGAGAAAGCGAGGCTGGTACTAGACTTTGTACAGTTCTCCCTCACTTAAATCCAGTATATTTGCAAGTCATGGCACCACCTTCCTGTTATCACAATTTTCTTCCAGTAAACAGCAACAACATTTGATTTGTATATGATTTTTATGTAGCTATATACTATATTGATATGCAAATATTAAAGAATTCATTGGTGGATACTGCTGCCAATCACATTTATCAACACTTATTGAGACATTTTATTAACAGATTAGTCAGCTGCCTTATATTACAGTTAAGGAAACTAAGACAGAGAGATTCTTTTTCTAGTGTTAGGTAAAATTGTATAGAAGCCAAAGATTGTCTTCTTTCTTGTCCCTTTTTGTATTTTTTCATCCCTTTGTTTCTCATCTCCCTGTCAATCCATTACTCTGTTTCCTGGTGACCAGAGCCTCTTTGATTCCTTTCATTTGTTTTCTAGATGATGGGTTAAGTCAAATTAGCTGGCCTGAAAAATCAATTCCAATTAAATGATAATAATTAATAATGGTTTTAGAGGCTTCAGCTAAATTTCCCAAGAAAATTTAATAATTAAGAAATTACTTAATTTTCTTTAAAAATAAATGGATTTGGATAAGATGACAGGAAAAAATAATGAGAGGGGATGTGGGAAAACTGGGACACATATATTGTTGGTGGAGTTGTGAACTGATCCAATCATTCTGGAGAGCAATTTGGGACTATGCTATAAAACTCTGCATACTCTTTGATCCAACAGTGTCCCTACTGGGTTTCTATCCCAAAGAGATCACAAAAAGGGAAGGGGATCCACATGTGCAAAAATGTTTGTGGCAGGCCTTTTTACTGTCACGGAACTGGAAACTGAATGGATGCCCATCAGTTGGGGACTGAATAAATTCTGGTATATGAATGTAATGGAATATTGTTCTATAAGAAATAATCAGCAAGACAATTTCAGAAAGCCCTGGAGAGACATGAACTGATGCTAAGTGAAGTGAATAGAATTAGCAGAACATTATACACAGCAACAACAAAATTATGTAATGATCAACTGTGATGGACTTAGCTTTTCTCAACAATATAGTGATTAAAGGCAGTTCCAATAGACTTGTGATGGAGAAAGCCATCTGCATCCAGAAAGAGAACTATGGGGACCAAGTATGGATCACATCGTAATATTTTCACCTTTTTGTTGTTTTTTGCTTGCTTTTTTTCTTTTTCTTTTTTTTTCCTTTTTGATCTGATTTTTCTTGTGCAGCATGGTAAATGTGGAAATATGTATTGAAGAATTGCACAAGTTAAGCATATATTGGATTACTTGCTGTCTAGGGGAGAGATGGAAGAAAAGAGGGAGAAAAATTTTGAATACAAGGTTTTGCAGGGGTAAATGTTGAAAACTATCTTTGATATATTTTGATTTTTTTATTAGAGCTTTTTATTTGCAAAACATATGCAGAGGTAATTTTTCAACATTGACCCTTACAAAGCTTTCTGTTACAAATTTTTCCCTCCTACCCCCACCCCCTTCCCTAGATGGCAGGAAGTCTAATACATGTTAATTATGTTAAAATACTTGACAGATCTAATATGTGTGTATATATTTATAAAGTTATCTTGATGTACAGGAAAAAAAAAACCTGAGAAGGAAAACATAATGTAAGCAAACATCAATAGAGAGTGTGAAAATGCTATGTTATGGTCCAGATTCAGATCCCACAGGACTCTCCTTGGGTGTATATGGCTTTCTTCATCACTGAACAACTGGAACTAGTTTGAAACATCACATTATTGAAGAGAACCATGTCCTTCAGAATTGATCATCATATAGTCTTATTGTTGCCGTGCACAATGATCTCCTGGTTCTGCTCATTTCATTCAGCATCAGTTCATGCAAGTCTCTCCAGGACTCTCTGAAATTATCTTGTTGGTCGTTTCTTACAGAACAATAATATTTCATAGCATTCATATACCATAATTTGTTCAGTCATTCTCCAATTGATGGGCATCCATTCGGTTTCCAGTTTCTAGCCACTACAAAAAGGGTTGCCACAAACATTTTTGCACATGTGAGTCCCTTTCCTTCCTTTAAGATCTCTTTGGGATATAGGTCCAATGGAAATACTGCTGGGTCAAAGGGTATGCACAATTTGGTGATTTTTTGAGCATGGTTCCACATTGCTCTCCAGAATAGTTGGATCCTTTGATATATTTTGAAAATAAATAAAATCTATTATTAAAAATAAAAACAAATGGATTGTACAGAGTCAATAATAAAGTAGAAATTATCCTATGACAACATGCACATACTGTCTCCCTTGATGGAATGTTAGCTTCCTGAGGGCAAGAACTATTTCACCTTTTTTTCATCCTCAGCATTTAGTGCTTAGAACATGGTAGGCACTTAATAAATACTTGGTGATTGATTGATTATATGGCATAGTAAAGAGAATGAAGAACTGAGTCAGTCAAATACCACCTCCAATTCTTATAGTTAAGATGATGGCATGAAAGGTCAAAAGGGAGCCTTATTATCATGCACTCCAGCAGAAATTTAAAAGAAATGCCAATTCTCAAAAAGATCAGAAACTCAGAAGAGAAATAACAGTAAATCTTCATCCATCCCAAGACTGAACAAAAAGACAGAAGCCTTCAGGCATTGGGAAATTCACATACTAAATGAGTATGGAAAATAAGCACAGTTGAAAATATATCTAATTTCTCTTCCTGCTCATCTCACATCCATCTGCCCTTTTCACCTCCATTTCATATAATAAGGTACCCCTTCTCCTTTTCTCTTTACCTGTATGTCATGTCATCTTTCTCTTCTCCAGCATATTGCCCCTTCTCTCATCTCTACCATCTTAGCTTCAAATTCTCCTTTCTATTGGCTACTTCTTTCTTCTCTACTAACTTGCTCATATCTCACCCATCTTCAAAAAAACTCTCATTTAATCCATCTCCACTAGTTTTGATACCATATCTCTCCTCCATTTTGTGGCTGAACTTGAAAATGTCATCTTTAATGACTCCACTTCTTTTCTTTTCATTCTCTTCTTAACTCTGCACACTGGCTTCCAACTTCATTATTCAATTGGAACTGCTCTCTCCATCCTACTCATCATTCCATATAGAACAATAGTATTCCATCATAATCACAGATCACAATTTGTTCAGCCATTCTTCAATTGATGAGCATTCCCTCAATTTCCAATTCTTTGCCATCAGAAAAGAGATGTTACAAATATTTTTGTACATATATGTCCTTTTCCTTTTTGTTTTTTATCTTTTTGGGTTACAGATCATGTCATAGTATTTCTAGGTCAAAAAGAATGTAGTTTTATAGCCTTTTGAGTATAATTCCAAATTGTTCTACAGAATGGTTGAATCAGTTCACACCTCCACAACAATTAATTAATGCTTCCTTTTTCCCATATGTCCTGTAACATTTTTAATTGTCCTTTCCAGTCCTATTAGCCAATCTAATAACTATGAGGTAATATCTCAAAATTGTTTTAATTTGCATTTCTCCAATCAGTAGTGATTTAGAGCATTTTTCCATATGGCTATAGATAGCTTTGATTATTACATCTGAAAACTGTTCATATCTTTTGATCATTTATCAATTTGTGAATGGCTCTTATTTTTACAAATTTGACTCAGCTATCATTGAGAAATGAGGCCTTTACCAGAGAAACTTGCTTCAAATTTTTTTTCATAATTATTATTGCTAATTGCATTTCCCTCCATCCTATTTCCCCCTCTATTCTATTATCTTTTCCCTTTCATCTTTGAGCTAATTCTTTTTTTTTTTTTTTCCTGAGGCAATTGGGGCTAAGTGATTTGTCCAGGGTCACACACCTAGGAAGTATTAAGTATCTGAGGTCACATTTGAACTCAGGTCCTCCTGACTTCAAGGTAGGCACTCTATCTATTGCACCATCCAGCACCATTTTGCGCTAATTCTGATGAGCCAATTCACTCACACCCTCACCTTCCTCCTTTCCCCCCTCCACTGTAAAAGCTTTTACTTGCCTCCTTTATATGAGATAATTTATCCCATTCTATCTCACCTTTCCATTTCTCCCAATGCATTCTTCTTTCTTTTTCTTTTCTTTTTTTTTTTTTTTAATTTTTTTTCTTTTTTTTCTTGCTGAGGCAATTGGGGTTAAGTGACTTGCCCAGGGTCACACAGCTAGGAAGTATTAAGTGTCTGAGGCCGGATTTGAACTCAGGTTCTCCTGACTTCAGGGCTAGTGCTCTATCCACTATGCCGTTTAGCTGCCCCAATGTTTCTTTTTCACTCCTTAATTTTATTTTTTAAAATATCCTTTCATATTTAGCTCACAACTGTATTCTCTCTCTATGATCCTTCTAACTGCTCTAATAATGAGAAAGTTCTTATGAATTTTCAGTGTCATCTTCCCTTGTAGAAAAGTAAACAATTTAACCTTAAATCCCTTATTGATTATCTTTTCTGCTTAAATTTTTATCTTTCTATTGAATTTTGTATTTGAAAATCAAATTTTCTATTCACTTCTGGTCTTTTTATCAAGAATACCTGAAAATTCTGTATTTTATTGAATATCCATTTTACCCTTGAAATATTATATTCAATTTTGCTGGGTTGGTGATTCTTGGTGATAATCCTAGCTTCTTTGCCCTCCAGAATATCATATTCCAAGTCCTTTGATCCTTTATTATAAAAGTTTGGCTATAATATTCCTGGGAGTTTTCATTTTGGGATCTCTTACAGGGAGTGATCAGTGTATTCTTTCAATTTCTATTTTACCACTGGTTCTAAAATTTCAGGGCAGACATGATGTCTAGGCCCTTTTTTTGATCATGGCTTTCATCTAGTTCAGTAAATTTTTAATCATTTCTCCTGTATCCATTTTCTTTTCTTTTTTAAAAAAATTGTTATTTATTTATTTAATATTTCCCCCAATTACATTTAAAACAAATTTTTTGACATTTGTTTTTGAAATTTTTGTCTACATTCTCTCCCTTTTCCCCACCCACAATTAAGAAACCACTTGGGAAGTTACACAAAACATTTCCATAAAAGTCAAGTTGTGAAAAAAAAATAGATTTTTCACCCTAATGAAAATAAAAACCCTCAAGAAAAATTGTTAGAGACAGAGACAGATAGACAAAGACAGAGAGAAACAGAGACAGAAAGAGAAAAAGAAGAGAGAAGAGGAGAGAGAGAGAGAGAGAGAGAGAGAGAGAATGTTTCAATTTGCATTCAGACATAATCAGTTCCTTCTTTGGGTATGAATAGAATTTTTCATCATAAATCCTTCAGAGTAGCCATGGATGATTTTATTACTGATGACAGCAAAGCCATTCACAGCTGATTATCCTAGAATATTGTTATTACTTTGTATATAGTACATTTCACTTTGTTTGAATTCATGGAGGACTTTCCAGGGTTTTTTTTTTCCCTGAGAGCATTCTGCTCATCATTTCCCATAGAACAATAATATTCCATCATAAACATACACCAAAGTTTATTGAGCCATTCCCCAACTGATGGGCATCTCTTCAATTTCCTATTTTTTTTTTTACCCTGAGAAGAGAGTTGCTATGAACATTTTTTTGGTACATATAGGTCATTTTCCTTTTATTCCAAATTTCTTTTGGTATTCATATCAAGTAATGGTGTTGTTAGGTCAAAGGATATGCATTAATTTATAATCCTTAGGACACAGATCATATCTTTTGATCATTTATCAACCAGGGCATGGTTCTTATTTTTTTATAAATTTGGCTCAGTTCCCTTTATGTTCGAGAAATGAGACCTTATCAGAGAAACTATCTTTAAAATTCTTTTTACAATTACTGTTGCTACCTGTATTTCCCTACATTTATTTTCTCTCTCCTTTCATTCTGTCCCTCCTCAAAAGTGTTTTGGTACTGACCAGTACCTCCCCTAATATGCTCTTTCTTTCATCACATTCCCCCCTTCCCCTATCCCGTTCCCCTTCTATTTTCTTGCAGGGTAAGATAGATTTCTGTACCCCTATTGAGCTTATTCCATGAGTAAGATTCACTCTCTCACCCCCTGCTCTCTCTCTTCCCTTCCACTATAAATTTTTTTTTCTTGCTTCTTTTTCTGTGGCAGATAATCTGCACCATTCCACTTCTCCCTTTCCTTTTCTCCCAGTACATTCCTCTCTCATCCCTTAATTTCAACATTTTTAAAAAGATATTATCCTTTCATATTCAATTCAAATTTATGCCCTCTATCTATATATACTCCTTCTAACTGCAATGATAATGAGAACATTCTAATGAGTTACAAGTGTCATCTTCCTATGTAGGAATGTAAACAGATAAATCTTATTAAGTTCCTTATGATATCACTTTCTTGATTACCTTCTTATGCTTTCCTGGATGAATTTTCCAAGTCAATTGTTTTCCATGAGATATTTTACATCGCCATCTATTTTTTCATTCTTTTGTTTTTGTTTTGTTGTTTCTTGATTTCTCACAAAGTTGTTAGCTTTTATTTGCTCAATTCTAATTTTAAAGGAATTATTTTCTTCAGTGAGCTTTCGTACCTCCTTTTCCATTTGGATGATTTTATTTTTTAAGGAGTTTTTTCTTTAGTGAATTTTTATGCTTCTTTTTCCATTTGGTCAATTTTGCTTTTTTATATGTGTATACATATTTATACAGCTATCTTGCTGTACATGAAAAATCAGATCTACAAGACAAAAAAATCTGAGAAGGAAAATATAATGCAAGCAAACATCAATAGAGAGCATGAAAATGCTATGCTGTGGAACACAGGCCTCTCTCTGGGTGTATATGCTTTCTTCATCACTGAACAACTGGAATTGGTTTGAAACATCTCATTATTGAAGAGAACCATGTCCATCAGAATTGATTATCATATAGTATTGTTGTTGCAGTGTATAATGATCTCCTGGTTCTGCTCATTTCACTTAGCATCAGCTCATGCAAGTCTCTCCAGGCCTCTCTGAAATCATCCTGCTGGTGGTTTCTTATAGAACAATAATATTCTATAACATTCATATACCATAATTTATTCAGCCATTCTCCAATTGATGGGCATCCATTCAGTTTCCAGTTTCTAGCCACTACAAAAAGGGCTGCCACAAACATTCTTGCATATGTGGGTCCCTTTCTCTCCTTTAAGATTTCTTTGGGGTATAGGCCCAATAGAAACACTGCTGAGTCAAAGGGTATGCACAGTTTGATAACTTTTTGAGCACAGTTCCAAATTGCTCTCCAGAATGGTTGGATCTGTTCATAGTTCCACCAAGAATGTATCAGTGTCCCAGTTTTCCCACATCCCCTCCAACATTTGTCATTATCTTTTCCTGTCATTTTAGCCAATGTGACAGGTGTGTAGTGGTATCTCAGAGTTGTCTTAATTTGCATTTCTCTGATCAATAGTGATTTGGAGCACCTTTTCATATGACTAGAAAGGGTTTTAATTTCATCATCTGAAAATTGTCTGTTCATATCCTTTGATCATTTATCAACTGGAGAGTGGTTTGTCAATTCTGCTTTTTAAGACATTTTTCTCCTCATTGACTTTTTGTCACTCTTTTACCATTTGACCTAGTCTGTTTTTAAGGTGTTATTTTCTTCAGTATTTTTTTT
>JAJPUD010012407.1:0-34514 GCA_023553655.1 Myrmecobius fasciatus | reverse complement strand
CATGATGTAAGACAAATTAATATTTTTCTTGGAATTTTGGATCTAGGACCTTTGATAAAAGTCAAAACCATTGCTAATGGCCGAGCATGTAGTGGATAATCTTGGTCTTTCCAAGTTAAGACTGCAGTAGTCTCTGCAGTGTGTAGAGCATAGAATTTAGAATCAGGAAAATCTGAGTTCAAATGTGACCTTAGATATTTAGTAGTTGTATGAACCTGGTCAAATCATTTAACCTCTCTCTATCTAAGTTTCTCTGTAGGCAAAATGGGAGTAATGGCACCTACTTCATATGATTGTTGTGAGGATCAAATGAAATAACATTTATAAAGTGTTCTGCACACCTTCAAGTGCTACATAAATAATATTTTAAAATGTATTTGAAGGCCTCTTATATAGAATCAGGATTAGATTTTCTCTGTTTGTTCCTCAGAAGACAGAAACATGAACAATGGATGCAAGATATAAAAAAAGATCAGGAAAAAATTCCAAACAATTAGAATTGTTCAAAAGTGGAATAGATCTAGAGAACTGCTAAGCACTGCAATACAAAGGGAGAGGTTTTCCTTTCATTGTACAGTAGACTAAGTGAAGACCAAAGTCTTCCCCAAATATAATTTTGAGAGGTAATAGGGAGTCATAGGAACTTCTTTTTAAAAATGTTTTCAATAGTATTTTATTTTTTCCACATACATGTAAAGATAATAGACTAAGTAGACACTCAAGTCATCTCCAAATCTAATTCTGAAAGATAATAGGGAGCCGTAGGAACTTCTTTTGTAAAAAATTTTCTCCACAGTATTTTATTTTTCCAAATACATGTAAAGATACTTTTCAACATTCATTTTTGTAAGACTTTGTGTTCCAAATTTTTCTCCCTCCTCCCATTACTTCTCTCCTCCCCAAGACAACAAGCAATCTGATTATAGGTTAAACATGTATAATCATAGGAGCTTCCTAAAGAAGTGAATAACATTATCCTGTAGGAATATCACTTTGGGGATGGATTAAAGAGAATAAAGAATAAAAACAGACCTATTGAAGGGCTACTTTCATTTTTCATGTGAGAAATGATGAGGATCTAAATGAGGGTGGTAGCTATGGAAATAGAAAGATGGAGATAGGTACAAGAGATGTTATGGAGATAGAATCAAGAAAACTTCGCAACTGATGGGACATGAGAGAGAGTAGAATGGAAGGATGAAATGAGTAAGAGTGAGGAGTGTTTATGAAACTGGATAACTAGGAAGAAAGACAGAAATAAGAAAGCCATCAGGAAAGGTAGATTGGGGGATAAGAAGGATTTCTGTTTGGGGCATCCTGAGTTTGAAATAAATGATTAACTTCCAGTTGGAAATGCCAAATAGTCAATTGGCAATGTGGATCTAGAACTCAAGTGTTTGGAGCCTAATTTATAAATCTGGATAGAGATGATGATCAAATCTGCAAGAGCTAATGAGATTAGGGAAAGAAAGATATAGAAAAAGAAAAGATGAAAAACTAGGGCTATATTCATGGATGATGATTCTGCAAAGGATACCTGGAAGGAGTGAACAAACATTTAGGAAGAGAACTGAAAGATAGAAGAGCCACAGAAAACCAGAAAGGAGGAAAGAATATCCAGGAAGATAGTGGTCAGATGCTGTAAAGAAATCAAGAAAGATGAGGAATGATTAAAAAAAAAAGTCGATGCATTTGACTTTTAAAAGGTTATCTTAATAGTCAAATGCATTGACTTTTTTTTTTTTTAATAGGGGCAGCTAGATTGTGCAGTGTATAGAGTACTAGCCCTGAAGTCAGGAGGACCTGAGTTCAAATCTGACCTCAGACACTTAACACTTCCTAACTGTGTGACCCTGGGCAATTTTGCCTCAGCAAAAATTAAATAAGCAAATAGAGGTTATCAATAATTTTAGAAAACAGTTTCAGTTGAGTGATGAAGTCAAAACTCAGATTGCAAAGGATTGAGGAGTGAGATGAGAATATATACAATTTTTTTTTCTACAAGTTTGACTGTAAATGAGAGTAGAATTATAGAAAAATAATAGTGGGAGGGAGTGGTAAGGTCAAATGAGAGTTGAAATTTGTTTTGTTTGTTTTAGGAATGGGGAAGATCTGGGCATATTTATAGGCAATAGGGAAAGGGTCAATAATGGGCTGTGGAGAGGAGATTGAAGATTAGAGACAGAGGATAATTGTCAGGGCAAACTGCCATAGACCAGATGGTAAGGGATCAAAGTTGCAAATAGAGAAGTTATTCCTGGTAAGAAGTTTTCATTAGACTAAAGGAAAGAGAACCAGGGATAATGTCAAGAGGTTTTTGAGAGGTAAAATAGATCAGGAGAGGAAACTCAGAGAGAATGACCTCAATTTTCTCAGTAAAATATGAAGTAAGGTCCTCTGATGACAGGGTGAAGAGAGATATTGGTGTAGAAGGTATGAGAGGAAAATGATAATAATAATTACTATAATTTTAGAGCACTTAAACTTAGCAAATTAGTACATAATATGTATGTATGCATATATACATATAAATATATTTTTCTACATATGTAAATATATATGTGTATGTATATAAAATATGTAGTGCTATATATATGTGTATATATACATATATGTGTGTATATATAAATATGTATATATATATATATATATATACACACATAAAATTTCAGAAGAAGTTTCAAACAAATTCTGCAATCAGGAAAAATAAAAGAATTGTCTGTTATAAGTGACTATCCAGTTAACATTAGACTGTATGAATCTATAATGGACAAATAAATATAGCTTTTTAGCATGTCTAAGGCAGCTAAATGGCACATTGGATAGAGTGTCCTGAAGTCAGAAGGACTCATCTTCCTGAGTTCAAATTTGGCCTCAGATAGTTATTAGCTATATATCCCTGGCCAAGTCACTTACCCCATTTTGCCTCAGTTTCCTCATCTATAAAATGAAATGGAGAAGAAAATGGCAAATCATTCCAATATCTTTACCAAGAAACCATAGTCCGAAATGGTGTCATGAAGAGTTGGACAGGACTGAAACAAATGAACAAACAGTATGTCTGTATGATGTCATACATCATTCAGTAGTTTATTAGCAGGAATGGAGGAAGTCAATGATGGAAGTAGTCCAAGGCTAGGGTATGTTAAGGCCCAATAAGAAGCAAGGAATTCAAGATTAGAGTACAGTATACAGTTGAAAAGGTTAATTATGGAGTCAAAATTGCTAATGGGTTGGAGCATGAATATGTGAAGTCAGTCAAGAAAATCTTCCTAGAGAAGGGGACTTTTTGAGCTATAATTTAAACAACTAGGTTTCCAGAAAGGAGAAGAAAGATGGTGTTCTTTAGATGCTTAAGTAAAAGCTTAGAAATAGAAGAAGAAAGACTATTTAAAAGTTATTCCCCATGCCTGGGATAGTTCTCCCTCCTCCTGGTTTCCCTGGCTTCTTTCAAGGCCCAGCTAAAATTGTACCTTCTATAAGAAACTTTTCCTATTCCCTCTTAATTCTTAATTCTTCCTTTTTAGATTATGAGCTTCTCAAAAACTGAGATTATCTTTTGATTTCTTTATACCTCTGGTGTTTAGCAGAGAGCCTAGCACATAGTAGGTGATTAATAAATGCTTACTGACTGACAAAGAAATAGCTTTGTAGGAATGAAAATTACAAATTGCGTAAAAGTAAAGATCAGACATGGTAGAGTGGAGCAATTTGCTGGAAGCTATGAAAGCAACGATCGTTAGATTTCCAGATTAGTCAAGGGAGATAGCATATTAGAATGGTAAGAGTACTGAACTTGTTGGCCCATTCCTAGTTCTGCCATCTATGTATCATAGACAATTTATTTAAGCTCTCCATATGACAGTATCTTTAGCTGAAAGAAGAGATAATGGACATTTTTACTACCAACCTCAAAGGATGGATCTTAGGAAAGTTCTATGTTAATGTAAGCTATTGAAAAGGTTTTATGGAGAGCCCCTGGGGAATGGGGAGGTATGCATATAGTTCCTATCCATTTTCACACACTATATCACAATGTGATTTATCTGAGCTAAGCCATGTCAAGGTCTCTAGAGATTTTGCTTCTTTGTCTCATTATTTCTTGAGGACATCTCTAACATGCTCTACACTGATACTTTTTTTTTTCTGGCATTGCTAGAATTCTAGCTGGCACATAATTATTATGCGGAAAATATTTCATGAAATATTGGAGATCTTCCCCCTCCCTTTCTGCTATCTATAAATCCATCACCCTGAAAATTTAGCATGGTGTCATCAGCTGAATTAACTCCTGTTAAAATGATATTCCCTTCAGACTTAACATGCAAATGCTATTAATGAGGCCCTCCTAAAGAGATATATTTCCTCCGTGCCTTTAAACTAATCATATCAAATCATCTCCATCAAATACGTTATTGAACTGACAGTCAAGGTTCGGATTGCATCAACAGATTGATTTCAAAGGTAAATGTGTGTTCAGGGAACCACGTTATGGTCAAGGAACTGCAAGGAAAAACTCTGAACCTGACTAATCACAGAAGGATGAACTTAAAATTGCAGTTTTGCTGTGCTATTCAAATGAGAACTTCCATCCAATGAATCAGTAGATTCAGTGTTTGACGTTCCTTTGCATTCCAGTGTTTTATAGATAAAAACTCCAACAAAATACGAATTAAAACAATTCATAGTTCTATCACGTTGTTATTTTGTGTGAATTACTCCAAAGGAATACTTTACAATCTGTTAGGCGCTCAGTAAAGTTACAGTATAACCCAACTTCCTATCACATCTGTGAGAATGAGCAAATCAAGTTCCCCACTCAATAACTCCACTGGCTTCCTTTCACTTCCAGAATAAAACATAAAGTCTTCTGTTTGTCATTCAAATCCCTTCATAAACTGCTTCTCCCTCAACCTTTCCAGTCTTATTACATCTTCTTCCCCCTAATCCTTATCCCTATTTATACTGTGATCCAGTGGCACTGGTATGCTATTCCTCACACAAGAAATTCCATTTTCTTTCTCCATATGCTCTACCTCCTTATTTCTGTCTCCTGCTTCCATGAATATTCCTTCAAGTCCCAGCTAAAATCCTACCTTCTACAAAGATTTTTTCAAATACCCTTTAATGGTAGTGCCTTCCCTCTTTTGATTTTCTACAATTTATTCTGTGCATAGCTTGTTTGTACACAGTTGCTTGCATGTTATCTCCCCGATTAGATTGTGAATTGCTTGTGGAAAGGAACTGTCTTATCTTTCTTTGTATCCCCAACCTCTTAGAAGTGTTAATAAATGTCTATTAACTGCTGACTATTCAGTTGGAGGAATTACAGTCCTACCGTTCAATGTGACCTCAAAGGCAATTTAATCCAAAATGATCCTAGAGCCTTTGCATGAAGGCTTCTAGCCAGAGAGAGCTCATGACCTCTGTAGGCATCCATTAAACTTTTGGATAGTTCTAATAATTAAGAAGTTTTCTCTAAATCTGCCTTTTTGTAACATCTACCCATTGTTTGTGTTTCTACCTTCTAGAATCTGACAGGTCCCTTTTCCATAAGAATACTTGAGAAGAGCTATCATGTTCTTCTTAAATCTTCTCTTCGTTAGGCTTAACATGTCCAGTTCCTTCACCCTGTTATCCTACAGCATGATATTGTATCTCTTCACTATCCAAGTCATCCATTTCCAGATACTCTCTAGCTTATCAACATCCTTCCTAAAATGTGGCACCCAGAGTTGGACATAATTAGATGATGTAGGAACTATATACTATATCTAGATTCAAGAATCAATATGTATTTAAAACTAAAGTTCATTATTCCCCCACTGTTTCCCTCTTATTAGCTTAAATCAGATGACACATTAACTCAAAGTAAAAACTATTTCATTATACAGTATATCTAGGTAAGTAACAAGGAAAGCCTCTTTCTCAGTACAAAGGGGTAACGTTTTCTTTTTTCCCTTTTTTTAAATGGGTACATTCTTTAAGAGAGTCTTACACTACTAATGAGGGAAGGAAATATCTATGGCCAGGAAATAGAGTAAATCTGAGTAAATCACAGACCTAAAGAAGTATTTAATCCAAATCCTTATGCAACAGATAAATTCCTTCTACAACCTGTTCATAAGCTTTAACAAAGAACCTGAATACTCACTACCTTAAAAAAATATAACCTATTCAATTTGTAGATTTAGAGATGGAAGAGACACCAGAAATCACTTAATCTGATATTTACAAATGAAGAAACAGGCCCAGAAAGTTCAAATGATTTGCTTGAGGCCATTCAGGTAATAAGTGGGAGACCTAAGATTTGAACAAAGGGAAAGTAGGGTGAGGATAGGGTGAAGGAGAAGCAATTCTATAACTTTCTTCTGCAAAGCAAGAAAATGCATATGTGTATTAGGTAAATAACCTATGCAAATAACTCCCAGCTCCTAATCTTATCTTTCCTTATCTCCTGTCCCAAATTTCTAACTACTTTTTGAATATCTCCTCTTAGATAAGCTTCAAACTATAGTGCTTCAAACTTAACTCATCATAACTCCCTCCAAAATAATCCCCTCCTTAAAACTATCATTAATTAAATTCACTTCAATTCAAATGTCTCCTATGTGTAAGACATAAGGATAGGAACTGGGGGTTCAAGATAAAAACAAAATCTTTGCCCTCAAGATGATTATATTCTACTGAAGATATCAACTGCAAGGTCACCAATTTTCCCCAATATCAAGGCACAAAATATTAGTCACTTTTGCTTTGACTCTGTATGTGTAAATCTCTCTTCTCTCTCTCTCTTCCCTCTCCTCTCTGTCTCTCTGTCTGTCTGTCCATCTGTCTGTCTGTCTGTCTCTCTCTGTGTGTCTCTGTCTCTGTCTCTCCTCCTCCCTCCCTCTCTCTTTCTCTCTTCCTCTCTCCCTCTATCTCTTTCTCTCTCCCTCTCTCTTTCTCTCCATCTCCCTTTTTCTTACTTCTAGGAGAACAGGAGCACATTTCAGCCTGGTGGTATGGGCATTGGGTTTTTTGTAGAGTTAACATTTCCAAGTGTCAGTTTACTTAATTAGGATCTTTCCATTTTACCATAATGAATCTCTCATACTAGAATGTTGTAACTAATTTCTCTATTTAGTTAAATCACAACAAAATGTTTTAAGGTATTAAGGTTTAAAACTACATTAACTTTTTTTGGGACAAGTTGTATTTCAAAGGGATTTAAAGATCATTTAAATCAACCTTATTCTACAGGTGAGAAAACAGATGATGGGAGAAGGAAAGTGACTTGCTAAAATCCAAGTAGTCAACAATAGAGTTGTCTTTTTACCTACTATGCACTCAAGATATCCTTCTTCTTCTCTTCCTTCCTCTCAGGATTTCTGGTTCATTGTTAAAAAATCCTAACTTTCTAAAGCAAATATTGTGAACTCCCAGAAATCAGATCTCTTTTTCTTACTAGTGAGACTTTGACCCAAAAAGCTGGTTTTTTCAGCTCTATATCTTAAGTGTTGAATTGGTTCTTATCTGTGGCCTGGAGAGAGAGCAGCCTTGCATGGTCCAGGTAAAAAGCTGCTAGTCTATTAACATTCCCTAGCTGTGTGATGCCGGGCAAGTCACTTAACCCCAATTGCCTCAGCAAAAAGCAAAAAAACAAACAAACAAACAAAAAAAAAACTGCTAGTCTAGGAGTCAGGATATTTGGGTTCTTTTTTGGGGTCTCCCATCTTGTAACTTCAGGCAAGTTACTGAATCTGTCAGGGACTTCATTGCCTTACAGATACATATAGAAGTCCACATATAAAAGACTGCTCAATTCATTCATAGGTAAGACATTTTATCTCTCTGACTTAATTTTTTCGTCTGTAAAATAATAGGGTTGAACCAGATGACCTTTAAGATGCAAACAATTTTAAATCCTGTGGTCCTAGTGTAAGCAGCCGTCTCTTTGTGAGGCAAGTTTTCATGTGTAAGGGTGTTCCTCCCATAGTAGGTATGTGGACAGGGCAAATTCTGCTCAGATCACATATTTCTCCTCCCATTAGGTGGCACAGAAGATGTAACTTTTCCTTGGTCTATGCAACTATATTCTATCCCTACCCCTTTAAGAAGCTAGGGCTTCCCCATTCATCTCCTTCTAAACTTGAAATTGATTTAACAGTGATTCTTTATTATCCTCCATCAGTAGTCCTAATTCATGTGAATCATCTATCTCTGCTACAAGATCTTATACAACATACTAATAAAAATTAAACTCATTAAGGATCCTTCACAATTACAGTTCAGAGTCCCCAGTTAGGGAGAAAAAAAATCTAATGTTTTGGACAAAAACTTAAAACTCTGACTCCATTTAATTCTGTGTTTGCTAAACTAGTTATAATCCTTTCCTTCCCACTACTACCTACCCCCTTCTATATTTCATTTACAGACATGTATCATGAAGAAGTTATAACTGATCATAGTTTTATTTCAAAGGTAAGAAGCTTTCAAACACATAACAAATAAGGAAGAACAGACTTCTTCAAAGTTGCTATAAACAAATTTAAAGACCAGAGAAATTTTATAGTAAATGCCTGTTATTTGTAGCTAGAAGTAAAAGCAGAGGAAAAAGAGAGAAATGAAGCACTTTGCCTTTTTTTTAAATCTCTCAAAAACAAACAGTAATCCTCTTGGAAGAGTTTGAAGCAATGGAAGTGGCTTGCTCTTTAGGCTAGCCATCTCAAAACCCTGCTCTTGATATCTGTCCAAAACATGGGCTTTCCATTCATTTGGCTTTCTTGAGCTTTTCTTCATTAGAGTTTCTGTCTTTTTCCAAAACCAAAAAGGCAAAAGCCCCTAAATCTCATCATTCATGTCACTGTTGCCTTTGAGCTAAGGCCCTTCCTCTAGAACTTAGTATTCATTCTAACTAATCAGATCCTGAGAGCTTCTGCCTATGGAACTTCGCCTCCTATCATATATTTCTCTCTCTCTCAGAAGCACTTAAGTTAACTTTATTTTATGGTTTTTCCCTTCCCTTGAGTCCTGGAGCACTTCTTCTGATTTAATAATTCACAGAATTCTAAAATTTAGGTCATCTAATTCACCCTCCTGTTCATTGTATGGCTAAACCCACTAAAGCATCCTTGAACATTTATGTTACCTTATAAATCAGCTTATTCCAAAATCAAACAGGTCTAAATTTTGCAATTATTTTTTCCTTTTCCTTTCCTCTTCTTTTTTCTTCCAAATGCATGGCTTTTTCACTTTTCAATAGTATTTTATTTTTCCAAATACAAGTAAAAATAGTTTTCAACATTCATTTTTTGTAAGACTTTGTGTTCCAAATTTTTCTCCTTCCCTCCCTTAGGAACCCATTACTCAAGATTGCCAGCAATCTGATATAGGTTAAACATGAGCAATCATTTTAAACATATTTCCATATTTGTTATATTGTACGAGAAAAATCAGACCAAATTGGTAAAACAACAAGAAAGAAAAAGCAAACAACAAAAAAGTGAAAATACTATTATGCAATTTATTTTCTTTTTTTCCTTTTTTTTATGCAATTAATTTTAAAAGCCAAAATCTACTTCCATGTAGCTTCTACAAACTGATTCCACACTCTTCCTTCCACCCTAAAGAAGAAAAATTATTTTTTCCATTTGACAACCCATCATCTATTTGAAGACAGTTATTGTATGGCTCCCCAACTCCACCCTTACTTAAGTCATCTTTTTTTTGTGCTAATCATTCTCATTTATACCAACTATTCATTTCAAGCCATTCTACTGTTTTCTTTTGATCACTGGGTCCTGCTTTTTCCACAATTTTACCCAGGAAAGAGGAATCCCATCTTTTGTTTGGGGCTGCACTAGGGTTTACCTTTTAAAACATTGATATAAAAATTTTCCACTGGCAAAAAGGCCCATGATTTTTATTTCCCACAAATAGCTAGTTCTAATATTTTGTATGGATGTGGTTATCATCTTAAATTATAATTATCACCTATTGAAATAGAAAAATTAGGTTCCCTTTTCAGTGTCATAACCCACTAAAAAGGAATGGTCTATAGGATAATCAAGTTTGGGTTCAGAGAAGTGTAGCAGTGAGATGTATCCAAGAAGGCAAAACCAGACAAAGCATTGGAAGGCAGGGCAGTACAGCTAGGAACAGTAGGAGGCAGTCATGGACTGCAGAGGGCTTTTCTGATTATTGAATTTTCAAGTGTGAGCATTGATGCCTCCAAAATTAGTAAATGGACTACAAATCAAAGGTTGACTTATTGTTTTGTTAATTGTCTACACATAAGAAAGTGATGGGCCAACTATGTGTCATGAGTAAGAAAGAATATTGGTCCTGGAGTCAAGAAGACCTGAATTCCAATATGGCCTCAGACACTTCTTAGCTTTATGACTCTGGGCAAGTCGCTTAACCCTGCTTGCCTCAGTTTCCTTATCTGTAAAATGAGCTTGAGAAGGAAGTGGCAAACCACTCCAGTATCTTTGCCAAAAAAAACCCAAAGGGGTCATGGAAAGTTGGACATGATAAAACAATTCAATAACAAAAGAAGAAATTGATGGAGAAAATGTTGCTGTTGAATATATAGTTTAATGATGTCACACTCATTTAGAAAAAAGGGTCACACTAAGTAATCGTCAGACTCTGTGGAGTACATACTGACTTAGTTTTAAAATGAAGTAGTATCTCTGTTTTTTTTTTAATAACTATTTTTCAGTTACATTTTAATCTGTTTGGGGCCACATTCAGGAGCATTACAGTTTGCTTACAGACCTAGCCTTTAGTATAATTTAATTCTCTTATTTAACAGAAAAGAATATTGAAGCTCAGAAAAACTAAATGACTTGTTCCAAGTAACAGGTAGGAAGAAGAGTCAGAATTTGAGCCCATATCCTTTGAATTCAAATCCAGCATTCTTTCCACTACATCTATTCTACTATCTCAATTCCTAAAAATGGTTTAATTTTCTCCATTTTGCTCCCCTCTTCTTTACTTTGGGGGTATTGCATAAAGCCCATATTCCTAGAACTAGCAACTATGACTTCTGTCCATATATTTCAGGGATCAATGTGGTTTTGGGGCAAATAATTCTGAGAACTACTGTGTTGTGGCTTTTCTAGATCTCTCTTTAAGACCCAAGAAACCTCCCAGGACCCATGATCTCATTACATTCATTGTCAGGGCAAAGAAACACTGGTTGTTTGATGGAAACCTAGAGTCAAAGTCAGGGATGGATCTTTTTCTCGGTTCTCATTCTTCTCTCTGACTAATTTCTTTATGTTAGATGAAATCCACTGAGAGACAATACTATAAAAGGCACAGCCTTGAACTCTCTTCCTTCTTGGGCCAACAGGAACTCCTGTGAATACAGGGGTTAGCAATTTGCCTTATTATTCTTTTGTTTTAGGGGAAGGAAATTGGAGGCTAGGACTTTGTGAGTTTTGAAAGATCAGAGAATGAGACCTCAAGTACCAGAGATCTGGGTGACTAAGAGTTAAGCCTAAATCATCCCAGTCCTAGAAGCAACATTCAGGCCCTAGCCTGGTAATACTTGAGACAAGAATTCTTCCTTTTCAAAATGAAACTTGTAGGACCAAACTATGTAGAAATTGGGTTGAGTCCATTTCTCCTAGAGATTGAGGTGGCACAAAGCAGAGTATGACTCCAAGTGGTTGGGACGATGCTTGTTATTTTTGAGGAATTTCCTTAACATGGAAGTTCTAGGAAGAATAGCAAATAGAGGAAGATACTACAGGAACAGAATGTACAGTCCAGTGATAGAGTAAATTTGCAGAATGAGAGACTTCTGTGGCCCTTGTAGAGAAAGTCCAAAGGGTCAAGAGTGGAATCTAGAGAAGAATGAAGATTTGTCTGGCTTGAGAACTTTCCTTAAAATGGAGATTCAACATATTCTATTAAAGCTTTTTTATTTTCTAAACATATGCATGGAACATTTTTCAACATTGACCCTTGCAAAACCTTGTGTTCCAAATTTTTCCACCTTCCTCTCACCCCTCCCCTAAATGGCAAATAATTCAATATATGTTAAATATGTTAAAATATATGTTAAATCCAATATATGTATGCATATTTATACAATTATCTTGCTCCAGAAGAAAAGTCATATCAAAAAGTAAAAAAAAAATGAGAAAGAAAACAAAATGCAAGCAAACAACAACAACAAGAATGAAAATGCTATGTTGTGATCCACACAATTCCCACAGTCCTCTCTCTGGGTGTAGATGGTTCTCATTATCACCAGATCATTGAAACTGGTCTGAATCATCTCGTTGTTGAAAACAGCCATGTTGCCATGTGCAATGATCTCCTGGTTTTGCTCATTTCATTTAGCATCATCAACTTACATTCTAACCCAGAAACAATAAAGAAATATATTTATATGTACAAAATAAATATAGAGAGGATACATATCAATATGTACAAAAATAATTAAAAAGTAGTTTAGGAGAGAGAACTTTAAACGTTGGAGAAATTAAGATTTTGTGTAGAAGATGTTGCTTAAGCTTCATTTTATTTTTATTAACAAAAACAGAATAGAAAAGAAAAACAGAAAAAGAAAATAGAATAAAACAAAACAGAACATTGTCATGTGACTAGAATTAAAAATATATAACAATATATTTCCAGTTCAAGAAAGGATATATAGTAGAAGAAACTATATTCACGAGTGTCCATCTTTTCTTTGCTTCTTTGTAAGTTGTTCTTTTTTGTTCTGTGCAGTGCACTTTTTTACTTTATTTTTTTTCCCTTTCATCCCCCAATTTTCCCCAAGCAGGCTATAGTTAACACATATATATATATTTATATTTATATATATACACATATATTGAGATATACATACACATACATATACACATGTATCACACCCACTCATAGTCACCTACATAAACATTTATATATACATGTACATAGAGCAACATGCATACATGTCTACATATATTAAAACACATACACACATATATACATACAGTTACCCATATGTAAACATGCATCTAAAATAATATCAACAATTAATTAAAATTAATAATAATTATTAATAAACAATGCAGATTTCTCTCTTGATTGTATCTTAAGTTTGACTTTGTCTAAGATCAGTGATTACTAGCCTTTCATTTTTTTTTCTAATAAATTCTACTCCTAATCTCAATAGTAGTAGTGTTTGTGTATATCTCTTCTTTCCTATCCCTGCTAATTCTTCTGCTTTAATCCTGCTCCTTAATTTGCCTTGCCATTACTTAAGCTCCTCCCACTCATGGATATCTCACTTTTCTTCTTCCCCCACCCTTTGCTTTGCCTTCTGCCCATCCCTCCTCATTTTTTAAAAATTGATCTTAGAGGATACTCTACCCTTTATGGTATATATGTAGTGTGACCTATTTAACCCATTCTCAATATGAGTAGATTTTCAGAAAAATAAACCCTCTTTCCCCTTCTAATGTGCCTGTGTCTGTTCTTCCTCTGCAGCTCATTTGTATGACATAATTACTATTTTTACCTTTTTCTTGATGATTTTGCTTTTTAGAGAGAGATCATACTCTATTTTGCCCCAAGCTTCCTTTTGAACTACCCAATTATTGGCTTCAATTTTGAATTTATAGCGTACATTTTTATATAAAAACATAAACAAGTTGTCCATCTTAAGTTCCTTAAAATGAATCTTTGATATTGGCTTTTCTATGTTAAATTTTCTATTGAGTTCAGGTTTGGTTGAAAGAAAGTTCTAAAAATCTGCAAGTTAAAATGTCCATTTTTTTTCATTCAACATTATGGATAATTTTGCTGGATATGATATTTTTGGCCATAAGCCTAGTTTTCTTGATTGTTGGTATATATGATTCCAGGACCTGTGGCCTTTTATAGTAGCTGCTTATAAGTCCTGTATAATTCTAATTGTAGCTCCAGCATATTTGAATTGTTTTTTTCCCCCTTGTTTCTTGCAAAATTTTCTCTTCGATCTGGGTTTTTTTTTTTTGAAATTTTGCAATTATAATATTCCTATGTATTTTTCACAAAGCATCTCTTTGAAGTGATGATCGGTGGATTTTTTCCTGTTTCTACTTTCTTCTATTATTCTCTCACTCCAGGACAATTTTTTTGGATTATCCCTTGTATTATTATATCAAAGTTCTTTTTTTGGTCACAGCTTTCTGGTAGTCCAATTATTCTTATATTTTCCCTTCTTGATCTGTTCTCCAGATCTGTTGTTTTTCTTATAATATGTTCACATTCTGTTCTATTTTTTCATTCTTTATATTTTATTTTGTTATTTCTTAGTCTATTATACCTTCACTGGCTTCCCCATGCCCAATTCTAATTTTCGAAGAATTATTTTCATCTTTAAGACTCTCTATCTCCTTTTCTAGTTGGTTAACTTTTTTCATAATCTTGTTTTTCTTTGATAGTTTTTACTTATTTTTTCTTCAATATCTCTCATTTAATTTTAAATTCTTTTTTGAGGTTTTTTTTTTTAATAAGTTCTCTCTGGGCAGGGAACCATTTAATGTTACTCTTTGGGGCAGAACAAGCTGTTCTTTTCCAAAGATGAATCCCACTCTTCCCTCTTCCCTTAATAATCTTCTCTGGTTGACTTTTTCTTTGCCAGTTCATTTTTTAATGAGAAGTATTTGTGTAAACACCTCTAATTATGGGGTGGGGGATGGTACCTCTAAATTCACTTGAACTCTCTCATCTGACCTGGAACCCCAAACCAAAAGCTCCCCACTCCTTCAAGTACCCACAGGCAGCAGTGTCTTCCCAGAATCCCCCCCTCAAGTTTCATTTTAAAGGAAGCAAATGTGTCTTGTGAGAAAGAGGTAAGAAGGGAGTTCATTTCCAAAGGCATGATGATGGGAGATGGAATGTTATGTAATGGAGTATACAGAGTTGCCCAATCTGATTGGATTGCAGAATACAAGAGGGGAAATAATGTTCATTGAGGCTCTAAATATAGTTTGAAACCAGATTGTAAAAGTAAAAAGTTAAATAGACTAATATGTTATTTATCCTGAAAAACAATAGGAAGACCAAAGTCAACCCCACTTCAGATTACTGGAATAAAAGACTCTGGAAAGACATGAGAGGAGACAATTGTCTCTATTATGTTCCTATTCCCAGATTGCCACCCAAGAGACTTTGGAGAGTTTCTCCTTAGAGAAGCTTAGTACTCTGAACCCAAGACCTTAGGAAAAGCAATACCTTTCCACCACAAGCCCAGTTCAATACCCTCAGCCATTATTAAGAGAGAAAGCAGAAAAGTTCTACACCATGGAACCTGTTTCCAGCTCAGTCATCATAGCCATCATGCAGGGGAGTAATTCTTGTGTGGAGAGAGGATTATACATCTTCAATAACTAGCCACCAGATGCCACCCATGGGCAGGTAAACAAATCCAACTGAAGGCATCTTGGAGAAAAGACAGGAGGTAGCATGTGCTAGTAAAGCCAAATCACGACCATGATCTTTTCTCAGGCTCTAATTAAGACAATTCAGAAATATTAACTTAAAAACTTCAGGAATAGCAATGGGTCCAGCACAGTGGCTGTAGCCATCATCCTGGGAAGCAACTCCAGTGGAGGTACAGCTTGGTAACTTTCTTCAGGGACTATAGCCAAAGCTACTGAAAACCCAGAAAAGAACATTGTTCTTACCAAATTTTTTGGCACTCTCAGGTAATTCAAAACCTGACTAACAATATTTTTTCCAGTGGAAGTGATTTTAAAGAGATATTAATATTGTTTTGCTGCTACACCTAAGAAGCATGGGATCTTTCTATCTAATTAGCTGTTCAAACCTTCCATATGTATTGTGTACCCCATGAGAATGGGAGTTCCTTGAGAATGGAGACTGTTTTAGTTTTCTATTTGCATCTCCAATAAGTACTACAGAGTTTTGTACATAGTAAGCACTTAATAAGTGCTATTTTATCCATTCATTTATATGATGGCTTTACTAGGTTACTGTGACAGAGGAGGATAAAGTCAAAGCTGCCTTCATGTCCAACTGGATTTTTTGTGCCTCAAATCATCTGGGAAATACTTATCACTTTTCAAAAATTGATGGAACAAATTATTTGCAAACATGAACTCAAGACAATGTTGGTCTATATTACTTATATCATGTTGAGAATCAGTGTGTCTCTTTGTGGTTTTATTTGGGGTTTCCTTGGCAAAAATACTAGAATAGCTGCCTTTTTTTCCTTCAGTTCATTTTACAGATGAGCAAACTGAGACAAACACAGTTAAATGGCTTGCCCAGAGTCAAACAGCAAGCATCTGAGACAAGATTTGAACTCAGGAAGATGAATCTTCCTGACTCCAAGCCCCATACTCTATTCACTGTACCACCTAGTTGCTCTATTGATATTATAATCTTTGAGAAAACTCTAGAGGAGCATGAGGAAATTTTGGGGAAAACATTGTATCAGTTAGTAGAAAATGGCTTAAGGACTTTCAATGTATAAGTCGCAGAGCTGTGTAAAGTCTCAGTCAGTTATGTGGATCACTTTGTATCATAGTGAGGTATGAACAGTGGTCCAGAGTAGACCCAAGTATCCCTGACTTGGCTATATCCAAAGACTCTTGAGATCTAAGGCCATTTCTCCAATTTGGTGGTTATGTTTCACCATGTAAGAACTATGATGCCATTTACAAACTACTGAATGTCCTTATTTGAACATATATGGTTGAAGAAGAACAAAGCAGAAGGATGAGAAACACACAGTTGTAAGAAAACCAAAAAGCCCTTAGGCTATTGTTGGACAATAAAAGAAAAACAAACTTCTAAAGACTTGTTTAGCTTCCTCACACAATGTATCATGATTATCCTCAGCTTTTGTCCCAGGGATGGATGCCATCTTGAAGGAGTAGGGGCAGTCTTAAATCAAGAGAGGGATGAAAACATGTAACTTTTGAAAACATTGACTCACAGAAACTTGAACAACAATAAGACCCATTGCCTCATCAATAAACTGGAATTTCTGGATGCCACAGAGAAATTCAAAGTTGTAAGTGTTGACTGACTTATATTGTGACATGATTACATGCAATAATGTTTTCCAGAGATGAGGAAGGGACAGTGAATTATGAATTCAGCCTCATCACTCCTGACAAAAATACATTTCCAAATGTATATACTTAGGATATGATGCTCTTCATCCCAACTTCCATTTTCACAGATGAGTCTTGGCTTGACTTCCCAAGTAAGGCTCCCTATTCCCTCAGGATCTAGGAGTATCTCTGAGATATTAGAAGGTCTCTATTTCTGTTGCTACTGGCTCAATCTCTCATTCTGCTTTTCTAATATTCCTGTGAACCAGAGCTTCTTAAATTTTTTCCACCCAAGAAATTTTTATATGACCCCAGATATATAAGTATATAAAATAGCTATACAAATCAAACATTTACTGATAATAAATAAAAATTTCTTGATCCTTACATTCAGTTATGAGACCCTATATGGGTTCACAAGCCACAGTTTAAGAAGCTTTTTTCTATAAACTATAAGATATTAGAACCTAAGTCTAGTAAACCAAGTACTCAAATTACCTTTAATGAAGTTATAGATAATGAAATAAAAAAAAAACCTGGAGCTTTTTGAATTAGCAACTCACAAGATCAGATCTGCAAGTAAAGAAAATTACTTGGCAGTAGTGTGGATAGACTAGAATAGTAAGAGGCAAATTAGGAAACATCATTTTGAAAGCCATTACAATAATTTAGGTTAAGTGAGGTTCTTAACCAAGATAGAGCAGTGTGATTTTAGAGAAGAGGTCAAATGTAAGAGATTCTGTGGAGTTAGACATAACTCTGACAATTGGTGGGGAGAGGAAGACTGAAGAGTTGGGGAAAATGATAAAATTATAAAACAAATAAGACTGGAATAAAAGGGATCTCTTTGACAGAAATAGGAAAATATAGAAGAGAGAAGGTTTTGGGAGAAAGATTTTGAATTTTATTTTGGATATGTTGAGTTTAAGATTTTTCTGAGGCATGTTTGAAATGCCAGTAGACTATTGATAATCCATGATTAAAGCTTGCTAGAGAGACTGGGGCTGGTTAAATAGATCTGGGAGTCCTTGGCATTGAAAAGTTAAGTCTATAGGAGCTTACAAGATCATCAAAGAAGAGTGAGGACCTAGATCAGATCCTTGTAAAGCATCTACAATTAGGGGAACATGGTGAGAGACGATAAACTAGCAAAGAAGATTGAAAAGAAGTGATTTGATTACAGAGAGACTACCCAGGAAGGGAGAGTGACCAGTGATAAAGACCATCAGCTTTGTCAATTATAAATACCATCAAATCAAATGAAAAAATCACTGCCCACTTCAGAGAAAGCAATTTCAGTCAAGTAATGGGAAGATTTCCATGAAATAAATTGAAATTCATGGGAAGAAGAAATCAACATAGTGATTACAATGAAAATGGAAAGAGCAGCTAGAAAACAATAAAAACTGAATATTGCAAAATTATGACACAGACTATAATGCTTTTTTTTTGACTCCAGAGATGAAATTTGAGAAGGACCTTTCTCCATATCTTTTCAGAAGTGGGAAACTACAGGAATGGGTCACTGATGTAATGGCAGATGTGTTGCTTACTTTTGCTGAACTGTTTTTCCTCTTTAAAAAAAATTTGTTATAGGAATTGACTGGGCGAAGTATATATTGAGGAAATATAGGTAATATAAAAACAAAATAGGGCAGTTAGATGGCATAGAGGATAGAGTGTGGGGCCTCAATACAGGAAGATTCTTCTTCATGAATTCAAATTCGGCCTCAGATACTTACTAGTTGTATGACCCTGAGCAAGTCACTTAATCTTGTATGTTTCACTTCCTCATCTGTAAAATCAAATTGGAGAAGCAAATAGCAAGCCACTCTAATATCTTTGCTTAAAAAACAAACAAACCCAAATATGGTTATGAAGAGTTGGACATGACTGAAATGACTGAACAACCATAAAAACCCAAAATATATCAATAACATTTATTTTTAAAAATTTATTTTGTAGTGAAATAATTCTGTTTTAGAATTTAGTTCTTTTCTCTGTTATTTTGATGAATCTGTGAATTTATTCTTATAGGTATTTCCTCCAATGCTCAGATTATAATCCACTATGAACCTGTGTGACTCTTGTGCGTCCTCTCTTATCTCAATATGAGTCCTTCACCTGACCATGCTAGAGACTTTCTTCTATATCTCTAGATATTACAAGGATGCTAGTCAAACATATTTAATTTTGCTCTTTAGGTCACTTCCCTTGCATAACCCTATTGGTAATATGTTGCAAGCTATTCAAACACCAGTTATAGAGTCGATCAAGCTTAATTCTATGGAAATTTAGATGATTAATAGTGAATCCTTTCCTAAGAGAAGATTTTGATAAGCAGATTTTCATGATGAAATCTTGGAGGGAAGAGGATTGAAGAAAGTTGCTAGGCCGATATAAAAGTCAACCTGTGTCATAAACTGCTCCAGTTGCCCATAATAAGTAGAATATGCAAATGCAAAGACAAAGATTTACCTGGACTAGAGACAAACATGTTCTCCTTAAATCTGGTTTTCAATAATATAACCTTCTGCCGGGATGATTGTGGTACCAGTTAGAGTTTTGCTATTTACAATCTGTGTAATTTTAAGCAAATAATTTAACCCCTCTGACCCTGAGTTCCCTGGTTTATGAAATACAAGATACTAGACAGTGTCTAAGGTAAATTCTAGCTTTGAAATTTTATAATTTCCTGGTTCTCATTTGAAATTTTTCATAGATAGATGACAACTGTTCTAAATTATAACTTCTTAGTGGCAAGGAGTTTTTCTAAAACTATTTGTTCTTCTTTTTTCCCATTTATTCAGTAGCATGAGTCCAAGAGAAAAAGTGAAGCTAAATCAATGTATACAAAATATTGGTGACTGTTACATGTAGAACAGGACTGAATCTTTTAGTATCCATCTTCTTTTGTACAGTGATAATATTCAGGATAGTAACTGGCAGCTAATTGAAATTAAGAAACCATTTGCTTTATATTTTCCCATTGTCATTCCTTTAGTGGATCTATTGAAATGATGCCAACTTAAGCTTCTTGCTCTGTATTGTACTTCTGAGGACCTAGGGTGAATTGCTTTTAGCTAGGCTACAATCATAATAATAGTTACAGTAACAAACAAAATTTTGCCCAAAGCAAGAAGAGAATCTCAACAAAAGTGGTCCCAGGATTTTTTTTTTATTTCTCACACTACTATAGGACTTAAGCAGCTAAGTGATGTAAAGGTCACCTTCTTTTAAACCGAGGTCCAGCAGTGGGTAGTGTGTTTTCAGTAAGGTCAGGATAAATGAACCAGGACAACGTGTAATTGATGTTTGAGAAAATAATACCACTTGAAATTCATTTAGTGCAGAGTTTTTCCTAAGTAGTACCATTCACTCTCACAACTCAGACTCATGGGACCTCAGAGTTGGAAGAGATTCCAGTTGCCAAATAGGCCATCATGAAGAGCAGTCTATTATAGAATATACCCAAAAGGTTTATTTGAAGTCAAGTCCTTTAATGAGAGGGACCATCAAACAAAAGAGCATTATATGGCTTCTAAATTTCTTTAATATTGAAGGTTCTTATCCGATTGCATCTCACCCATTGTCATCACTTTTTCAAAAATAGGAATGTTTTCTGGAACTCAATCCCATTTCAGAATCTGATAATCAAGTTAGAACTGTTACTTTAACTAGCTAATTAATAATAGCTAATGTTTAGATAGCACTTTAAGGTTTTTAAAATATGATATTATATCTGTATGTAAATAGAAATAAAAATATTTATGTATATACATCCATATATATGTGTGTATATATATCTATATATCTATATCTATCTATCTATCTATCTATATATATATATATATATATCTCCTCATTTTACATATTAGGAAACTGAGGCTGCCAGAAGTTAAATGACTTAGAGCTAGTAGATGTCTGGGGCAGGATTCACGCTCAGGTCTTCTTATTGCCAAGGCCAGTGTTCTAATCTGTTGCAGCCATCTTTAAGAGCTCACCTTGTATGAGCCTTTGTTCTCAGAGGCGAGATGAATGAGGCAGGGGAACTCATAGGATGTGAAAAGAACTCCAGTTTATTATGTCACACAGCCTTGTTGATATATAATTTTGCAAGCGTGATCAACACGTGAATAGTGGGCAATCACCATTCAGAGAAGCAGCTCGTGGGCATTGTGTATGCATGGCAGCTGCCAATAGGAGGAGAGCTGACCCAACCATGTCAGCAACCCACTCACAGGCGAGAGGCCCGGTCAAGGCATCCCTGCTCACTAGCAACTAGCTGTGACCCTCAGGCTCTACCCATTCCCATGCCATGCATCAGTGCTCCTTGCTCAACAAGGGCGTTTCTGCAACGTGGCAGAAAACTTAGTGTGCACCACAGGTCAAGGTGGCCTCTGTCCTCCCTCTCAGCAGGGTCCCATACCCTAGCACTAACCCACCATTTGAGTTAGCCTGAGTGCAATGTCTGGATACCACTAGTTTGTCCTTTTCCTTTTGTTTTGAAGTTTATTAGATAGATTATTATTTACTTTCCCTTCCCAAGGAAGCAAATCTTTTCTCAGGATGTATCTTGGCTCTAAAAGTGCTGAGTTTCAAAATCTATCAATAGGTCCCTGTGAGGATTGGGGGCTAGGGAAGCAGAAGGTTCTGATAGACTTCTGTGTAAGGAAAAAATGAAGGTCTCACCACCTGACTTCTAATGGTTTGAAGCCCTGGAAATGTCCAATAAAACATCTTTGCAAAAATGATCATGTCCCATATGAATGTGAACATAATCAATATGTATTTATTACTATATGAATACAGTTATAAAATATTATTTAAAGAAATAATGACATCCCTAAATAATTTGAGACATTTTAATTGTTCAAGGCTAAGCAAAGCCTTGGTGACATAGTGAATAGTACCAGGCTAGAAGATAGGAAGACCTGAGTTGAAATATGATTCCAGACACTTACTAGCTGTGTGACCCTGGACCCTGTCTGCTTCCGTTTTCTTAAGAGTAAAAGAGTGACCACCCTAGTACCTACCTCTCAGGGTTGCTACAAGAATCAAATGTGATAATATTTGTAAAAAACTTGGCCCAGCACCTAGCACATAATAGGTGTTTAGTAAATGCTTCCCCCCCCCTCTAATCCCCATACAGTCAAAGTACCAAGAGATTAAGTTATAGAGGTTAAAAAAATAACAAAATTCATTTGGAAAAACAAAAAGTCAAGAATCTCAAGGGAAAAAATGAAGGGAAAGTGGAAAGGAAGGGGCTCTATTATTACCAGATGCCAAACTACATTGAAAACAGTGATTATTAAAAAATATATTTGGTTCTGGTTAAAAAATAATGAGGTCAGTTAAGTGAAATAGTGAAATAGGTTACATGTTGTTTGTCCTTCTTGAAGAGAATCATAACATCTGGAAGGTAACATCATGATTTGAAAGTGAATTGAATTTAAGTGAGAAAAAATTTTTCAGTCACCAATGTCACTTTCTCCTCTGGAGCCATCTGGGTCCAGTGGCAAGATAAAAATCACCATGCGTGGAGATGGCCCCTGAAATAGATTAGATACATAATACACAGAAGCAAATGATCATAGTAGCATAGTATTTAAAAACCCAAAGACATCAAAGATTAGCTACTTAACTAGAACTTTTGGGAGAACTGGAAAAGTCTGGCAGATGTAAGATTTAGAGTGATATCTGACACCATTTATCAAAGATAAGTTCTAAGTGAATAAATGACTTAGATACAAAATGTCATGAAGCACAAATCAGAGGAGAAGAAAATACCTATTACAATTATGGGTAGGGGAAGGAATATCCCTTATTGATTAAATAAGGGATATAAAGGATCATAAAAGATAAAATGAATAATTTTGAATTTGCTAAATTGAAACGTGTGCACAAAAATATGGTTAAAATTAGAAGGGAAACAGCTATTTGGGGGAAAAAATCTTCACAGCAAATTTCTCAAACAAAGGACTAATGTCCAAGACATATAAACAAATTTATAAAAATAAAAATGCTTTACTAATAGATAAGGTCAAAAAAATTGTAAGCAATGATAAAAGTCATATGAAAAAGACTCTGAATTATTAATAATAAAGGAAATGCAAATTTGAAAAATTGTAAGATTCTACCTTATACCTATAATATTGACCAAAAAAATGACATCAAAATGCAATTTCCCCCCAAACCATCCTTCCTCAAAGTATTGTATTTCTGTCCAGGGTCAAGGGTAACATTAGCTTTCAAGTCCTTCCAATTCAAAATTTCAGAAGCAACTTTGACCCCTAAGCACATATTCAATTAGTTATCACACGTTCTCATTTATATTATATGTTTCACAATCTATCTCATGTCGGTATGTTCTCTCTATTTGCATAATTATCACCTATGATTAGGACCCTATCACTTCCTTCCTGGACTTTTGCAATAGCCTCTTAAATGCTCTCCCTCACCCAAGATTTTGCCCTCTCCATTGCATCCTTCACACTATTGCCAAGATGATTTTCCTAAAGCATAGGGTGGACCATGTTGCTCTCTTCATCAATAAATTCCAGTGATTCTCTATTATCTCTAATGTTAAATATGAACTCCCTTGTTTGGTATTTAAGAGCCTTTGTGATCTGACTCCAATGTACTTCTTCAGCCTTATCATATATCATTTCCCTTCAGATATTCTGTAATCCAGCCAAAGTGAGCTTCTTGTTATTCCTCACACACAAACTCCATGTTTCATACTTACATCTTTGCATTGGCTGTACCTATTTCAGGAATACATTCTTTATTGAATTCTACCTTTTAGAATCTGTAGTTTCTTTGGAAATCCAGCCCACACTTTATCTGCTATATGAAGTCTTTCTTTATATCCCTAGTTGCTAATCCCTCTCTTCACCCCTCTCTAAATTATCCTGTATTTATTTTGCATATATTTATATGGATATATGTTATCTTCCTCTATATGGTAGAAGCTGCTTAAGAATACAGACTTTTTCTTTTTTTGTTTTTCCTCATCTCCTAGCAGAGTACCTGGAATATACTAGGTGCTTCATAAATACTTATTAATTGATTGATTAATTGGTGCTCCTGTTTGTAGACAACACTGGGTTGACTGCATCAAGATTAATATACCATAGAGCCTCCTCAATAAGATCCATGGCTACTGAAAAGATCAGTTCAATAACTCCTATAGGAAAAATCCTGTGGATGAAGAATGTCTATGACCAAGACTTTGATATGCAGTTGGATAAAGTGGTCCATTGAGTTAATCCATCATTACATAGATCTTATATAGGCATTGCAGATAGAAAATGACCTGGGTCCAGAATTTAGAGAAGAAGAAAATGGACTGCATTGCCCTGGGAAATTGTTCAAAGCTTTTAGTGATTTGCAAGTTGCTCCCTGACACAAAATCCTTTATTTTTAATACAAACGTTATACAATTCTGAATCTCAGAACACCACAAGCTTTGAGAAATAAAAGAATTGGAAGCTTAAATGGCCATGAGATTTGGATAGGTCTAAGAAAGCTGCATCATATTACCACTTATGGATCATATGAAATAAGTGTCATTTAAGAATTATAACACCAGAAAAAGAGGTTGTTAAGTCATTTGGTGAAACTGAGGGATAAATACCCTAAGAGCTCACTCTTACGTATAAAAATGCTAAGCTACCTAGATGAAGATCTCTTCTGCATTGTGTAATATAGCTAGAAAGGATTCCTGGAAGGACAAGGTAAAGAATTACATGGGATGAGAAAGCTTCAATGGTTGGTCACATCTATGATCACATAGGTGTGTATGTGTATGTATGTGTGCATGCATGTATGTTCATGGGGATCACTAGGTGTTGCAGTGGATAGTGCACCTGGCCTGGAGTCAGGAAGGCCTGAATTCAAATCCATCTTCAGACACTTAATAGCTTATAATCCTATTTGTTTTTGTTTCTGCTTATGTAAAACAAGCTGGAGAAGGAAATAGAAAACCATTTAAGGATCTTGGCCAAGAAAACTCCAACTGACACAGACATTTCTGAAACAACTGGACAATGTGCATGTATGCATATTACATGACTACTATAAGGAGATTCCTTATTTGTAAGACCTAACTGCACATGTGCACACACATATACACATGCATGCACACACATCTGTACAGCCAGATCTTGAAGTATATAATGAATACTACTAAAGTGGTCACATTATTCAAATATGTACTACAAATTTCTATTGGGCTAGAACCAATGACCTTATTTTACTTCATTAAAATTCAAATAAATGTGGCCACTTCAGAGGATTCAATATTTGTATGTTCTATATATGTGTGTGTATATGCATATATACACATACATACATATACAAATATGTATGTGCACAATATACATACATATCTATATATGGCACACACATATATATGTGTGTGTGTGTATATATATATATATACATACATTTGGAGATGAGAGCATAAATCCATTAAAATTCTTTTTTATTTTAATTCCTCCCAACACTGTTGTCTCCTTATAGTATTTAGCATGGAAAGCTTTAAAAAGCAACATCTGAAAGGAGCAACATCTAGGAATAAAAGACAAAAAAGGCCTATGTCCTCTCCAAACTGGAATTTGGAAAAAGTTGGTGACAATTCTGAAGTATCACCTCATAGCTTATTATTAACAGAAAAAGAAAATGGTAATTGTTGGAGGGGATGTCAGAAAATTGGGACACGAATGTATTATTGGTGGAGTTGTAAACTGATCCAACCATTATGGAGAGTGACAGGAACAGATCCTGTCATGTTCTGGGACTAGCTGGTAAAAAAGAAGTGTAGGCTGTTTGGAGGCAGTGGAGTCATGGTTCCACAGTATTACAGCCTCATCATAAACTATCAGTCTCAGGAATTTGTTGCTAGTTCATTTTAAAAAATTAAATAATTCTTAACATTCATTTAAAATAATTTGAGTTCTGATTTCTGTCTCTTCTTCTTACCCTTTCCCAAGCCATTGAGAGAAAGTAGGCATTAAGGATGTAAATTACTACGTGAAATGTGAAACATATTTCCAAATTAGCCATATTTCTCACACACACACACACACACACACACACACACACACACACACACACAAAACATGAAAAAAGTAGAATCTGCCCTCAGAGTTCATCAGTTCTCTCTCTGCAGGTGCATAACATTTTTCATGTCGGGTCCTTCAGAATTGTCTTGGATCATCATATTCATCAGAGTTGCTAAGTCTTTTGCAGTTGATCATCATTACAATATTGCTGTTACTGTGTTCTCCTAGCTCTGCTCACCTCACTTTGCATCAATTCCTATAAATCTACTCAGGTTTTTCTGAAACCTTCACCCTAATCAGTGATATTCCATCACAATCAAATACCACATGCTATTCCACAATTGGTGGGCCGCCTCTCAATTTTCACTTCTTTTCCATCACAAAAAGAGCTGTTATCAATATTTTTAAACACATGGATCCTTTTTCCTTTTTTATGATCTTTTTGGGATATAGAACTAATAGTGGTATTGTTGAGTGAAAAAATATGCACCATTTTATAGCCCTTTGGGTATAGTTCCAAATCACTCTCCAGAATGGTTGGACCAGTTCAAAGCTCCATCAGTAATACATTCGTGTCCCACTTTTCTGACATACCCTCCAACAATTATCATTTTTTTTCTGTTAATAAGTCAATCTGATAGCTATGAGGTGATACCTCAGAGTTGTTTTAATTTGCATTTATCTAATCAATAGTGATTTAGAACATTTTTATATGACTAGAGATAACTTTAATTTCTTCATTTGGAAACTGCCTGTTCATATTCTTTGACCATATATTAACTGGGGAATGACATGTGTTATTATAATTTGACTCAGTTCTTTATATAATTGAGAAATGAAGTCTTTATCAGAAACACTGTCTGTATAAATTATTTCCCAACTTCCTGCTTGCCTTCTAATTTTGATTACATCTGTTTTATTTGTATAAAACCTTTTTAATTTAATCAAAATTATGCATTTTGTATTTCATAAGGTTCTCCATTTCTTTAGTCATAAATTCTTTCCTTTTCCACATCACCATTTATGCCTAAATCAAGTACTCATTTTGACTTTGTCTTGGTATAGGGTGTGAAATATTGGTCTCTGCCAAGTTTCTGCCATCCTATTGTCTAGCTTTCTTAGCAGTTTTTGTCACATAGTAAGTTTTTATCTCAGAATCTAAAGTCTTTAAGTTTATCAAAGCCTAGATAACTATAGTAATTTACTACTATGTCTTGTATATCTAACCTCTTTTACTGTTCTACCATTCTATTTCTTAGTCAGTACCAAATGGTTTTGATGACTGCCACTTTATAATATTGTTTTAGATCTGGTCTAGTTAGGCCACCTTCCTCTGCATTTTTTTTTCATTAATTCTCTTGATATTATTGATGTTTTATTCTTCCAGATTAATTTTTATTATTTTTCCTAGTTCTGAAAATATTTTTGGTAGGTTTTTGGAGATGTGGTATTGAATAAATAAATTAACTTAGGTAAAATTGTTATTTTTATATTAACTTGGCTTACCCATGAAGAATTTATATTTTTCCAATTGCTTAGATCTGATTTTATTTATATGAAGTGTTTTGTAATTGTGTTCATATAATTCCTGGGTTTGACTTAGCAAGTAGACTCCCAAACATTTTATAATGTCTATAGTTATTGTAAATGGAATTTCTCTTTCTATCTCTTACTGCAGGATTTTATTGGTAATATATAAAAATGCTCATGATTTACGTGGACTTATTTTATATCCTGAAATTTTGCTAAAGTTGTTAATTATTTGAACTAGTATTTTAATTGGTTATCTAGGATCCTCTGAATATTCTATTATGTCATTTCCAAAGAATAATAGTTTTGTTTTCTCATTACCTTATTCTTTTTATTTATTTTTCTTATCTTATTGTCATAGCTAATTTTTCTAATAACAATATTAGGCAATAATACTGATATTGGATATCCTTGCTGCACTCCTGATTTTATTGGGACATTATAGATAATACTTGCTCTCAATTTTATATAGTTATTACTTACCATTTTAAGAAATACTCCATTTATTCGTATACTCTCTAGTATTTTGTTCTTTTTTTTGTTTGTTTTTTAAAATAGGAATGGCTATGAAATACTGGGTAGAATGGAAGGAATTGCCCCAAGTTTCAGGTGTTTTTACACTGCTGTTTTCTGAGCTAGTTCTAGGGATTTAGAAGTTGGTATGATTCAGGATGAATAGGATAAACTGAGTGAAGACCCCTTATAAGAATGTGGCCTTGACTTATGCCCTAATTGTGACTTGAGACTTTGAAATAAGTTGATCTATGGCTAAAAGCTGCAGGTCTTCCATTATCTTAGATAAACAAACAAACATTCCCTCCTGCTTCCCCTTTTCTCCTCATTAGCATTTAAGTACCTAATGTGATAAAGTGTGTTCTGGGGTGCATATTTAGTCTCTGGGTAAATTAGAACTCTCCAGTAACTGGAACAAAAGGTCAGAAGTGGGGATGGGGGCTTCTGTGTTACGGTCTATATAATCCTGTATTTACAATTTGTGCTTTGTACTCCTCTACTGATACATTGTCTGTTGGAAGGTAGAAGCTTTCCCTTGAGTTCTGCTGCCTTAAGAGGGGTTAGGGAAATAACATTGGAACAAATTGTATGTAAGCATGGATTAATAAAGACTAATAATTCTGAAAACTTCTAAGGTTTATAAGAAATAAGGGGGAAGGAAGGGACCCACATGTTCAAGAATGTTTGTGGCAGCCCTTTTTGTGGTGGCTAGAAACTGGAAACTGAATGGATGCCCATCAATTGGAGAATGGCTGAATAAACTATGGTATATGAATGTTATGGAATATTATTGTTTGGTGAGAAATGACTAGCAGGATGATTTCAGAGAGGCCTGCAGAGACTTGCATGAACTGATGTTAAGTGAAATGAGCAGAACCAGGAGATCATTATACACAGCAACAGCAAGATTATATGATGATCAATTCTGATGGACATGGCTGTCTTCAACAATGAAATGTCTTAAACCAATTCCAATTGTTCAGTGAAGAAAGCCATATACACCCAGAGAGAGACATGTGAAATGTGGACCACAACATGAAATTTCCATGATCTCTGTCGATATTTGCTTGCATTGGGTTTCCTTTCTCAGATTTTTTTTTGTTCATGTAGATATGATTGTTCTTCCACAGCAAGATAAGTATGGAAATATGTATACATATATTCAACTTGTCAAGTATTTTAATATCATTAACATGTAGTGGACTTCCTGCCATCTAGGGGAGGGGAGGGGACTGGGGGGGAAATTTGTAAAGGAAAGCTTTGTAAGGATCAATGTTGAGGAACTACCCATACATATGTTATGCAAATAAAAAGCTTTAATAAATAAATAAATAATAAAAAGAAATAAATTAAAAAGAAATAATGGGAAGGATTGCAAATTGAGTGGCAATTTTATATACCTGGGCATCTGCCATCATCAGGTAAAGTGGAAAGAATGAATCAGATTCTTAAGAAATGGATTACTAAATTTATGTTAGAGACTAAATTTCCTTGGACCAAATGTTTGCCTATTGCTTTGTTAAAGAATTAGAACTATCCCCAGAAGTGATCTGGGACTTTTTCCATGGAAGATGCTTTTTGGTTTATTGTATTTGGGAGGAGAAAGGGAAAAGCCCTCTCTCAAAATAAAGAATATGTTTTTAAGGATTATGCTGGAAATGTCCTCATCCCTTTCAGCCCTTAGGAAGCAGGGGTTGTGGGCTTACACAACACCTTTAGAGTTTGCAGTTCCAAGAAAGTGGGTGCTTACTAAATCCTGGAAGATACAGAGTGGGAAGGAGCTCATCAGATGTTACAGATGACTGAGACTGCAGCATGGAGGCTAAGAACACCAAACTTAAAAGACTTGTGCAGGAACTTTAAAAATGGATGACTTTGATTTTGCATCAGGGCAATTAAGAATATTTTTGTGGGAGGGAGATTAATTGTGCTTAAAGGAATTTTAAATATTTGTTGTTATTTGTATTAGTATCTGGGCAAGAATTGGGAAGACAACCTTGGCCTCCACTTAAAGTGGGATCCTTCTGACTCAGTTTTCCACTGGTGTTCTTTTGAATAAGAACCTACTCAATTATTCCTGAGTCTGGCTATAAGGTGGAATTATTATTGCATACAATTACCTAAAGTCAAACTGAGCTAAAGATGCTTTATTCTGTCATGTATATGCTCTCAGACTGAGGCCTAAAGGATCAGTTTTTGATTATAAACATGTCCCTGTTTTTTCCTCTTATAGCAAATTTCTATAATCAAGGCAAGAGGTCAGTACAATTCAAGTATGTAAGATCTGGTATATCTGAAAATATTATATCCTAAATTAGTAGATAAGTGAGTATTTGGCCTAGTCATCTATCTGTTGATGCATATGTCTGTTTCTTTTAGCATTTCTGTTGTTGTTGACTTTTCTGATAGTATCTTTATTTGTGAAGAGTTGCTTACTCTAATTACTGGGGACACAAATGGTTGGGGTGATAGATGGCCCCAGAAGGGAGCTGAGGATACAGAACCTCAATTTGTATGCTGAATAGGTTGACTAGACTTGTTGGCAGACCAGGCCACTCAGACTAGAGAAGCAATACTCCAGTATAGATTGGTATTAGACTACTTGCTGGCTGAAGAAGGTAGTTTGTGGGAAATTAAATCTATCCACTTATTGTGTGAAAACTGATGATAAAATCGCCAAAAAACATAATTGCCCATGTCCCATCCAGACCTGATGCTCTCCATTTAATACCTCTCATGGTCTTGGTCTGGAGGCAGCTGATGGACACAGGTTCTTTGGACCCTGCTGATAGCTTTAAGTGGAGTCATACTACTCGACGTCTGCTTCCCCTGTGTCACCCAGTTTATCACAAGGGTAGTGCAGACATCACAGGCCAGAATGGTAAAGACTGAACAAAATGGAGGGGGAGGTCCAGTTAGACTTGGAGTATTAAATGGACCAGGATAGACACCAGAAAAGAAGGAGAAACCAGTTCCAGAGAGATTGGAGCCTGAGAACAAGAGAGTTGAGGAGATGTATGGAGAATGGTATGCGATGTCTTCAAAGATTAATAAATAAAGAGAAAGACTGAATGGGATAAACTGAGTAAAGACCTCTCCTGGGAATGTGGCCTGTTTGTGACTTGAGATTTTGCAATAACAAGTTGAACTATAGCTAAAGCTACAAGTGTTTGATTATTTTAGATAAACAAAAATTTCCCTCCTATCTTTCTCCCCACACCCTTTTTTCTTTTTTTTTCCCACACCCTTTTTTCATTAGCATTTAAATACCCTAATAGGTAAAGTGTATTCTGGGGTCCAGATTTAGTCTCTGGATAAATTAGAACTTGCCAGTCAAGGGGAGGAAAGGTCAGAAGTAGGGATGGGGGCTTTTGCCTTAGGGTCTATATAATCTCATATTTTGCAGTTTGCATTTTGCACTCCTCTACTGATACTTTGTCAGTTGGGAATTGACCTTTCCAGTGAGATCATAATAAATCCTTTTTTTTTTTTCCTTTTCACCCAGAGAGTATCTGATTGTAATTTGGATAAAGACAGCTCTAGGGGGCAGAGCCAAGATGGTGAACTGCAGACAGCATTCTCTGTGAGCTCCTGAGATCTTCCCTCAGACCCAGACAAATTGAGCCTCCAAACTGGTTCTGGAGTGAGGGCTCCATCAAACACTCAGACTACAATGCATTTCTATCAAAAATCTACTTTGAAAGAACTCTGGAGAAGGTCAGTTTCAGACGCAGGCGATTGGCAGTTGATCAGACCCCAACATGCAGCCGGAGCAGAAGTCAGGGCTGGGACAGAGTGGTGGATTATAGGCACCCAGGAAGTCCCTGGGAGACGCTTGGGCCACTTTGCTCTGCTTGCGGGCAGGTGCTTTGGCAGATCTGCCGTTGAAGGGTGGATTGAGAAGGGCTGAAAGTGTGGTCCTAGTGCAGATCTAGCCTGACCAGCCCTGCACCGGAAGTCAACTCCATGAACTGCCCCAGGGCAAATTGAAACGGCTACCAGTCCGGCACTTGATTCAGATCTCAGCTCAAAAACATGAGCAAGAAGCAGAAGAGAGCTCTCATCATAGACAGCTTTTACGGAGAGAAAGTAGGGCAATCCCCAGATCCTAAGGTTCTGAAAACAATCCCAGACGAAGCCACAAAGGCAGACATGAGCTGGTCCCCTTTTCAGAAGGCTTTCCTGGAAGATTGCATAAAGAATCTCAAAAGAGAGCTAGAAGAAGAATGGAGATCAGTACAAGAAGAAAATAATGACCTGCAACAAAGATGTGAAAAACTGGAAAAAAAGACTGGTGAATTGGAAAAAGACAATTCACTGAAAAACAAAATTGGTGAATTGGAAAAAGACAACAATTCACTGAAAAAAAAAATTGGTGATTTGTAAAAAATCACCAATTCACTGGAAAATAAAAATGGTGAATTGGAAAAAGACAACAATTCACTGAAAAACAAAATTGGCAAAATGGAAAAAAGAATGCATTAAACCAAAAAATTCAATTGGCCAGCTACAAAAGGAGCTAAAAAAGATAACTGAAGGAAATAATACTTTAAAAATTAAATTGAACAAATAGAAGTAAATGACTCAACAAGACTTCAAGAATCAGTCAAACAAAAACAAAAAAATGAAAAAATAGAAGAAAATATGAAATATCTCCTAGGAAAAACAACTGACTTGGAAAACAGATCCAGGAGAGACAATTTAAGGATTATCAGACTCCCTGAAAGCCACGATGAAAAAAAGAACCTGGATGCTATCTTCCAGGAAATCATGAAAGAGAATTGCCCTGATGTTTTAGAATCAGAAGGCAAAACTGGCATTGAAAGAATTCACCGATCACCTCCAGAAAGAGACCCCAAAATTAAAACCCCAAGGAATATCGTGGCCAAATTTCAGGACTATCGCACCAAGGAAAAGATATTGCAAGCAGCTAGAAAGAAACAGTTCAAATATTGAGGAACTGTAATTAGAATTACACAGGATTTGTCAGCTTCCACTTTAAAGGATTAAAGGGCCTGGAATCAGATATTCCGAAAGGCAAAAGAACATGGATTACAGCCAAGAATAAGTTATCCAGCTAGAATGAGCATCATCTTCCAAGGAAGAAGATAGTCATTCAATGATACAGGAGAATTTCACCTATTTCTAATGAAAAGACCGGATCTGAACAAAAAATTTGACCTCCAAATAGAGAACTCAAGAGAAGCATAAAAAGGTAAAAAGGAAAACTCTTGAGAACTATATTTCTACTATAGGTATCCTTAAAGAATGGCAGTATAATTTGATTTTTCTTTGATAATAATGGAAAAGAAATTAGAGGTGGAAGGGATACCATACTGAAAAAGAAAAAGGGGGGAGGGGGGAAAGGAGGCAAAATAAAGTAAAAAAAAAGGAGGTAAAATAAGGCAAAATCTCATAAAGAGATATAGAAGATCTAATATAATTGAGGGAAAGAAGGGAGGGTGATGAGTATTGTGTAAAACTTACTCTCATGAGATTGGACTCTAAGAGAGTATATCAGACACATCTGGCTTCAAAGAAAGGCCTGACCCTCCTCGTGGAAGGTGGGAGGGAAAGGAGGAAAGGAAAGGGATAGACTAATAGAAGGATTAGGGGAAAGGTGTAAAGGTGAGGGAAGGGTTCTAAAGGGGGGAGGACTGTTGGAGGGAGGTGGTCATCAGAAATAAAGTACTGGGGAGGGGGAAGGGAGAGAGGGGAAAAGGAAGAGAAAATTATAACTCTGGGTAAATAAGATGGCAGGAAATACAGATATAGTTATTTTAACTGTGAATGTGAATGGGATGAACTCTTCCATAAAATGGAAGTGGGTAGCAGACTGGATTAAAAGCCAGAATCCTACAATATGTTGTTTACAAGAAACACATCTAAAACATAGAGATACATATAGAGTGAAGGTAAAGGGCTGGAGCAGAATCTTCTATGCTTCAGGTGAACAAAGAAAGGCAGGGGTAGCAATCCTTATCTCAGATCAAGTAAAAGCAAAAATAGATCTAATTAAAAGAGATAAGAAAGGAAACTATATTTTACTAAAGGGTACCATAGACAATGAAGCGGTGTCAATACTAAACATATATTCACCAAGTGGTATAGCATCCAAATTCCTAGAGGAGAAACTAACAGAGATGCAAGGAGAAATAGACAGTAAAACTATACGAGTGGGGGATCTCAACCTTGCTCTCTCAGAATTAGATAAATCAAACCACAAAATAAATAAGAAAGAAGTTAGGAAGGTAAACAAAAGGTTAGAAAAGTTAAGTATGATAGATCTCTGGAAGAAATAAAATGGCAATAGAAGGGAGTATACTTTTTTCTCAGGGGTTCATGGAAT
>JAJPUD010012406.1:19873-48027 GCA_023553655.1 Myrmecobius fasciatus | reverse complement strand
AATTTCCTCCAAAGATCAATCATACCTAACTTTTCTAACATTTTGTTTATTTCCCTAACTTCTTTCTTGTTTATTTTGCGTTTTGATTTATCTAATTCTGAGAAACCAAGGTTGAAATCCCCCACTAGTATAGTTTTGCTATTTCTTTTTGCATCTCTGTCAATTTCTCCTCTAGAAATTTGGATGCTATACCCCTTGGTGCATGTATGTTTAGTGTTGATACCACTTCATTATCTATGGTACCCTTTAATAAGATATAGTTTTCTTCCTTATGTCTCTTAATTAGATCTATCTTTGCTTTTACTTGATCTTATATCAGGATTGCTACCCCTGCTTTTTTTGTTTACCTGAAGTATAAAAGATTCTCCTCCAGCCCTTTACATTCACTCTGTATGTATCTGTATGTTTTAGATGTGTTTCTTGTAAACAACATATTGCAGTATTCTGGCATTTAATCCAGTCTGCTATCCGCTTCTGTTTTATGGGAGAGTTCATCCCATTCACATTCACAGTTAAAATAACTAAATCTGTATTTCCTGCCATCTTATTTACCTAAAGTTATGTTTTTCTCTTCCCTTCCCATTTTCTCCTTTTCTCCCTCCTCAGTATTTTTTTTGATGACCACCTCCCTCTCACAATCCTCCCCCCTTTAGAGCCCCTGCCTCTTTTTTATACCTCTCCCCTAATTCTTCTATTTTCCCTTCTATTAGTCTATCCCTTTCTTTTCCTCCTTTCACTCCTACTTCCCTATAAGGAGGGACAAGTTATTTTTGTGAAACCAAATGCGTTTGATATACTCTTTTAGAGCCCAATCTGATGACAGTAAGATTCACACAATGCTCATCGCCCTCCCTTCTTTCCCTGAATTATATTAGATTTTCTTTGCTTCTTTATGAGAATTTACCTTATTTTTACCTCCCTTCTTTTTTTTTACTTTATTTTAGCTCCTTTCCCTTTTTTTTCCAGTATGATAGTCCTTCTACCTTTAATTTATTTTCCATTTTATCAAAGTAAAATCAAATTATACCCCCATTCTTTGAGTATACCCATAGTAGAAGTATAGTTCTCAAGAATTTTTTCCTTTTTACCTTTTTATGCTTCTCTTGATTTCTGTGTTTGGAGGTCAAATTTTTTTGTTCAGATATGGCCTTTTCATTAGAAATAGGTGAAATGTTCTTATGTCATTGAATGACCATCTTTTTCCCTGGAAGATAATGTTCATTCTAGCTGGATAACTTATTCTTGGCTGTAATCCAAGTTTCTTTACCTCTTGAAATATCTGATTTAAGGCCCTTCATTCCTGTAATGTGGAAGCTGAAAAATCTTGTGTGATTCTAATTATATTTCCTCGGCATTTGAATTGTTTCTTTATAGCTGCTTGCAATATCTTTTTCTTGGTGTGATTGTCCTGAAATTTGGCCATGATATTCCTTGTGGTTCTAATTTTGGGGTCTCTTTCAGGAGGTGCTCGGTGAATTCTTTTGATGGTGATTTTGCCTTCTGATTCTAAAACATCAGGGCAGTTTTCTTTCATGATTTCCTGGAAGTTAGCATCTAGGTTCTTTTTTTCATCATGGCTTTCAAGGAGTCCAATAATCCTTAGATTGTATATCCTATATCTATTTTCCAGGTCAGTTGTTTTTACTAGGCGATATTTCATATTTTCTTCTATTTTTTCATTATTTTTTTGTTTTTGTTTGACTGATTCTTGAAGTCTTATTGAGTCATTCACTTCTATTTGTTCAGTTGTCATTTTTAAAGTATTATTTTCTTCAGTTCCCTTTTTTAGCTCCTTTTGTAAATGGCCAATTGAATTTTTTTTCATTGCAGTCATTTTCCATTTTACCAGTTTTGTTTTTAAGTCAATTGTTGTCTTTTTACAATTCACCAAATTTGTTTTTTCAGTGTATTGTTGTCTTTTTCCATTTTATCAATTTTGTTTTTCAGTGACTTGTTGTCTTTTTCCATTTTACCAATTTTGTTTTTCAGTGAATTGGTGTCTTTTTTATATCTTTCTTTTTTGTAGGGCATTATATCCTTCTTGCACTTATCTCAATTCATTTCCTCATTTTTCTTCTCTCTTTTGAGATTCTTTATGAATCTTTCAGGTAAGCCTTATGAAATGGGGATCAGCTTATGTCTATCTTTGTGGCTTCCTCTGAAGTTCTTTTCCTTTTAGGAACCTCAGAATCTGAGGTCTGTCCTTCTTTCTCTCCATAAAAGCCATCTATGGTGAGAGCTCTTTTCTGTTTCTTATTCATTTTTTAGAGCTCAGGGTCTCTTTAAAGCAGAGGACTGGCAGGTGCTTCAATTTGCCCTGCGGCAGTTTGGGCAGTTGACTTCTCTTGTGGGGCTGGTGGGCTAGGTCCGTGTTCTCAGTTGTTGTCAATCCATCTTTTACCAAAGGCATATCTTCCAAAGCACCTGTCCGCAAACAGAGCAAAGTGGCCCAAAAGTGTCCTTCAGGGATTTCCTGGGTGCTTAGAATCTGCCACACTCCATCCCAGCCTCGGTCTTCTGCCCTGTCTGCCTGCTGCCACCTGAGCCCAGCAAACTGTCCTATCCCCTGCCCGTCTGAAACAGACCTGCCCTGGAGATCTTCCAAGGTAATTTTTGCTGGACATGTGTTGTACTCCAAATATTTGGGGGAGCTTTCACTCCAGAACCAGTTCAGAGGCTTAATCTGCTGTTGGTTTCAGGGAAGATCAGAGGAGCTCACAGAGAGTTGTGTCTCCACTCCGCCATCTTGGCTCCACCCCTAGACCAATCCACAGCATTTATTCTTATGATTGGATTGAGAAGAGAGATTTTGGTTGGTCATAGGATTAGACTTTTTTGAATCAAAATTGTAAATTTTCAAATTTCTTCTGGAGCTCTTAAACTGACATAAAATATTGAATGAAGAAATTTGAATTCACTTTTAACCCTTAGAAGATACTTTGAAGATTCTATTAAAAAGAAACGTATTTACCCATAATAAATTTTTCTAGAAGCAGATTGAAGGATATCTAGTTATACAGAAGTTTCATTATTCCTTTCATTCATTCTAGCAATTCACTCAGTTCATCAAATTCTCATTAATGGTACAATAAATGGTCTTATGACAGCCATTGATTGATTGAAAGACATATCTTTGGAACTAACTTTAAGAACAACCTAATGTTTAGCACTTTTATTTTTTAGCAATTAACATATTTCTGTTAACAAGCATTGTTTCCACTTGCCATCATTTTACCCAATCTTTGTGTCTCTGTTTCTCTTTGCTTCTTTCTGTCTTTCTGGCTCTCTCTGTCTCTGTCTCTGACTGCTCCTGTCTTCCTTTCCCTCTCCCTCTGCCTTTTTCTTTCCCTCTCCTTTTTTCTCTCTCTTCCCTTCTCCCTTTCCCTCCCCGCCCTCTACAACCTATTGATTGTGATGCTTACAAAAGCTCAGATTGCTCACTAGGAAGGGAGGTTCAGGTATAATCCTTTATCCTTTTGAAGATCAACATTATTTATTAACAACATAGACAAATGATTCTGCTACCACAGAACTGAATAGATGTCTGTCAGTATATCTTAAAATATCCTGGCAACAGAAGTTAAATGTCAAATATTTTGTGTTACATTGCTTTTATTTTCTGACAGTGGAAAGCATCTTGATTCTTCTGTAAAGGCTCTGACTGCCCTACCTTTCCAACCTCCCTCCTCCAGGGGGTAAACTCAAATGGCAATTAGCCTAGTACATCTTTGGTTTTCAACAATAATAAAATACTAAACAACTAGGACTGTTAAAGAAAAAAGTTGGTAAATTGATTAAAAGAAAAGTATATTTGAGGGTGGTATATGCCAGCAAGAAAATTGATGCTTAATAATGATATAGCTCTTACTTCTTTATCCTAAGAACATGTTTGTTGCAATCAATCCCCAAACTTGAAATCATGCTGGAAATTTGCTTTTAATATTTGCATATTGAACACTTATGCCAACACATCACTTTCAGAATACTTCACTTTTTCTGCAGATTACAAAAAAAGTCATATTTTTGCTAAAAAATTGAAAAGCACCTTCTCATTTTTCATACTTATTCCTGGATCTGCTCCAGGAAAGTTGGCCACTATTTTATATTTGCTTTAATATGACTTAAAGAAATACCCTAAAACTTTATCAACTTTTTCTGATACATTAATGAAATGAGATAACTCTCACACAGCAATATAATTATAGAATACATATATTGACATAGAAGAAATTTTTAATGATGATATAGTGTAATTTTTATAAATTTCAGTAGACAGAGTTATTTTTTCTTTGATTTTAATATGGAGAAATTACAAAATGTTTTAAGTAAAAAAAGTTCAAAATAATCAAGGAAGAGTATATTTGTCCCTGAAGTACAAGCTAAATGAAGCTTGTGTCCTCATCAAGTTTTTTAGTCATTCACAATAAAACCTTTTTCTTTGGAAAAAAAGGAAATAGTGCTTTAAAGATATGTTAGCATTTATTAGAATATATAATTATAAAAAATTAAATAATGGCTTTTAGTATTCATGCCAGGTAAGGTTTATAACCATGATATTATCTAACTATGTTAGAGAAGATATATCTAGAGTATTAATGCTAAGGCACTGCTTTTTTCTATCACATTTTAAAAGTTAGAATTACATTATGGTTTTGCAGTTGGAATTTGGACTGCTTGCTGGTGATTTTCAAATGCTATTAAGCTCTTAATAGTTTTTAAGCTATTAAGAAAATAGGGAATTCTTATGTTTTAATATTTTTCCCCAGTTACATATAATATTTTTTAAACATTTGCTTATAAACTGAGTTCTGGCTTCTCTTTTTTCCTCCTCACTGCCCCACTGAGAAGGCAAATGTGAAGTTATACAAAATATTTCCATAAAAATCATGTTGCAAAATAAAACATAGACACCTCCCCAAAAAACCATCAAGGAAAAAAAGTATGCTTCAGTCTATGTTCAGACACAATCACTTCTTTCTTAGGTTATAAATAGCATTTGGGTAGCATTTTTCATCTTAAGTCCTTCATAATATTCTTGGATCATTATATTGCTGAGAATAGCAAAGTCATTTACACCTGATTATCCCATAACATGAGTACTTCATTGTATATAGTACCTTTCACTTTGCTTGAGCTTATGTGGGATTTTCCAGAATTTTTCAGACAGTATTCCCTTCATCATTTTTTATACAACAAAAATATTCCATCATAATCATATACCACAATTCAGTCATTCCCTATCTGATGGGCATCCCCTGAATTTTTAGTTCTTTGTCCTGAAGGAATGTTATGAATGTTTCATAAATATAGGTCCTTTTGCTTTTTAAAATTTCTTTTGGGATTCATTCCTAGTAGTGGAATTGTTAGATTGAAGAATATGCATGTTGGATTGGAACATAGTTCATATTTTTTGATTATCAATTGAGGAATGGCTCTTATGTTTTATAAATTTGACTCAGTTCCCTAAACATTTGAAAAATGAGGGTTTCAATAAAGAAACTTGCTTCAAATTCTTTTCATAATTACTATCACTAATTATATCCCCCCTTTTACTTTATTCTCTCTCCTTTCATTCTGTCCTTCTTCAAAAATGTTTTCCTTCTGACCACTCCTTCTCCAATATGACCTTTCCCCCACTTTTCTCAAATGACCTCTTCCTATTAAAAATATGGAATTCTTTACTAAGTATTGCATACTTAAAAGTGTAAAGGGTATGTTAATGAGAAAATTTGATTCTCATCGTTCTTTATTCAATCCACTTCAATAACCATCTTTTCAAGTTTTTTGTTTTATTCAGTCATTTCATCAAGCCAACCCTTTATTAACCTATGGACCATATTGTCCATGGAAATTTTTTGACAAAGATACAGCAATGGTTTGCTATTTCCTTCCCCAGTGTCAAACAGGAATTAAGTGATTTAACCAAGGTCACAAAGTTACTAAATCTGAAGCTGGATTTTAATTCATCTTTAATTCCTGACTACAGGCCAAGCTCTGTTTCCATTGACTCACATACCTATCTCCTTTCAAATTTTTACATTTATCAAATATTTTGATAATTGCTACTTCAAAGTGGAATTTCAAAGTATGAAATTTTACTGTGATGGAGTGATCAACTCTTCCATTTTTATTTCAAAAACTAGTTCCTATTTATTGAATTATTCTATCTTTTTATAGATAAAATTATCATTATGGTAAATTAAAAATATATTAGCTATCTGCTGTTGACAGAGAACTCCAATAGTTATGCAGATAAATGAAGTCCAAAATAGTTTCATAGCTCTCTGTTAGGTTTGAGAACCTTCTAATTTATCCTTTTTGTCCTGATAGGCTTTAGCATACCTCCATAAAAACATGGCTTCCCTTTCCCCTATTTTAGAAACCCACAGGATTTCTTTCTACCGTGCTCCATTCTACTCAGACTGCTGAGTTTCTTTATATAAACACATCTTAATATTTTATTTTAGCCCATGGCTAATTTTATTTCTGATATTTCTTTCCTATAAAAATATCTTTCCAGGTAATTTCATCAGTTGAAAGATAATTTAATGTTACCAAATCTCCATAATACACAAAAGCTCACATTTCCATCTCTCCATAAGAATCTCTTATTCTCTCTGTTAATAACAAGGCTGTTTTCTGCCATTACAGTTAGGCATTTAAAAACAATTAAGACAGCATATACTCCCACTCCTGAAGAAGGGAAAAGTCAGACTAAATGTGATAGCCTATATTGCATAACTCTAATGAAAATTTAATGCATGTTTTTGTCTTTATTTCTCCTAAAATTGCTTGCCTTTACTGAAAATAATACCAATATTTAGAAATTGATTAATTAATAGGTCACTAAAAGAAAATTATTGCCAGAGATTTTGGAAATCTAATCTACCATTGCCTGAAATAAAAAGTCAATGTGGTATTTAATATTCCCCTTAACCTTATTCATTTATGTAGTACTTCCATACAAAAATCTCTCCTTTAAAGCATTTATAAGTTAAGGCCAATTACTTGTTACATCATACCTAAGTATCTATGTTCTTTGAATATTCCTAAAATGACAGCATTGCATTAATATTAAAGTTATTTTTATAAATATAATAATTGAAGTATAGCATGATAATCATTATACCATTTATATAGTTCTATAAGATCAGCACATAACTTTACAAATGAATATTATCTCATTATAGTAGGGCTGTCATCACTTCCATACTACACGTGGAGAAACTGAGGCAGATAGAGGTTACATGAGATATTTTAGTTCATGGATTTCACAGTGTCTACCAAATAATAAATATTATTTTTTGATTATTTGACTTGTCCAGAGTCACAGAGCTTGCAAGTGACTAAGGGTGAATTTGAAATCAGGTCTTCAGGTAATATCTGTATTCTAATATTGTATCCACTTTATGACTTAGCTGTCAAACAAGCAAATATATTTTCTTTATTATAAGTGGAATAAGCTTGCTAATGTTGTAACAAGTCTATATCATTACCTTACCCCTACTAAAAGTACAATCATTTCCCCCAAATTATCCAGTATTCATTAGCATCAGTGTGAAGTAATATTTTAAGAAGTAAACTCACTTTTCTGATGTTAAAATTGAATTTTAAATGTCTTAATAAGTAAAACAAAATTTTAATTTCAAAATAGATGTTATTCTTCACTAACCAAAGTGGGCAGATGGAAATTCATAATGACCTATTTGAAGGAGTTAAGTGTTTTAAATATAAAAAAATCCAAAAGATCTTTAGATAGCTAGCCATTACATTATGTGTTCAAGTAGAGATTGGATGACTTGTATGAAATATTGTAGAAATAATTCAAATACCGGGCAGTGGGTAGGACAAGATGATATATAAGATCACCTTGATCAGGGCTTTCCAAGGGAGACCTGACTGCCTCAATTAGGAGAAATATCTCCTTTGCTGCTTTCTCTAGAGATTTCACAGGGAGCCCTGTATCAGCACCAAATTGAGACCTTCAGTCTCTTGTTTATGCCTTTTCTTCAGAGCTTTTTCACTGAGTTTTATCTCTGCCTTAATTCATTCCCTATTTTCTTACTTACTTCTCACTTTCAAGACTTCCCAGAGTGCATTGTAACAATCCCTGATCTGTTCACCTTCCCCTGGCCTGTTTATTTCAGAGACTTCTGCAACTATTCCAAAGACAATGAACTTTTTTTCCCATCTAAAGCATTTTCCTTTCTCACTGTTTTATCTATTATTCACTGAGATCTCACTCCATCCAGATGGCATGATATCAATTTTTTTAGTGATTGAATTGAAATTTCTTTCATATCTTAATTTACTGGTCATAGTAAGTGAGTAGTAATATGTCTTGCTACCTATTGATGCTTAGAGATTTTACCTCAACCTCAATTACCATAACTAATCATTTTCTCCTTCTTCAAAAGTTTATACCATTCAATTTTTTCAATAGTCCAGATGCTGGTTATCAGTATGTATGATTCTACTTCCTCAGAAAGTTCAGTGTCTAATGCACAGTATTCCCCCCCCCACAATTGTTTCCTTCATACTAGAAAATTAAAATTTTCCCTTCCTTAAATAACTTAATGCTCCACTTTCTCAATCTGCTTGTTTGTCATTAATTATTTACACACTGCACTTTGGCTATAGAGAGATGTTCCTATTCTTGACCGTGCCATCATTCACAAATAATCTTCTGTGATCATGAACACAGACATTCTTTTATTTGGTTATAAGCTTTAATTGTTTCATCTTTACCTTTACATAAAGAATCTTGACACTTTTCTTCATCTGTACTATAGCTTCCAAAATCTCTATACTTCAGTTCTTTGTCATTCTATCCCCCCATACACTGGCTATACTCTGCTCTCTTCTGTCACATTTCATTGGTGAATGAGTTCAAATTTGCATTATTTTATACAATCAAATATCTTGCCTCCTTATCCTATTACATAGATCATTTCTTGCCAATCACAAGTCTGGTTTATTCCTGCTATCCATAATATTTTTTATTAATTTATGTTGCTTAAGAGAACTAGAGGAAGTCACAAAATCATGCTGACTGAAACCATTACAAATTTTTGTTGCATAATTTGAACTCAGAGGTCACATCAACAAGGCAATTCTTTTATGCCTCCTTAATAAATCTGTTGATATAAAATATAGAGCAGATATTTAAATGCTTTTGATTCATTCTCAAGCTTTCCATGGTACCTTACAATTCCATCCTCTTAGTTACATGGCCTAGTGCTTCTGGAACAGAAACTGAAAAATTGGCTAAAAAAGACAGAAACAAATTTCCTATAGACATAAATTGTTCTGCTTCTAAAGATTTGACTAGGAAGTATGACCAACATTCACTTGGGCTACAAGGTGTAAGGTTATTGAATTACAGTGGTGACAAGATGAAATAATTTCTTTAAGTATATGAGGAACCAATGAAAAGATCTCTGTGGCCTGTGTTCTCTGAATTACATAAATGTTGGCAGTGCTTAATAGAACAGGAAAGAAAGAATCATGTGTTTTCTCTGAAGTGTTGGAAGCGAATTGTCCTCCAGCAGTGGGGGACAGGCTCCAGTGGGGAAGCTGACACCGAGCAACTATAAAATCTGGCTGGTTGGGTAATGCAGTATGCTACCCCTGCTGACATGGTGAATCATTTTAGGGAGCAGGCAGGAGGGCAGGCAGCTGCTGATATTTTCATCTTTCTGACTTTGTGGATTGAAGAATTTGGAAGAATCTGTGGTGGTACATGGAGATTCCAAAGTAAAGGATGAGTAGTTAAAAAAATAAATTCAAGACCAAGAAGAAAGAAAAGAGAAAATACAGAAGAAAAGAAAGGGAAAAAGAAAAAAAGAACAAAAAAAGAAAATACAAAAGAAAAGAAAGAGAAAAGAAAAAAGGTCATACTTTATTGTATACTTTGGATCAGTAAATTATTGATTGTGATTGTTCAGAGCAAAAGATTCCTCATGCTGAATATATTTGTATGTGTATTTTACCTTTCCCCATTAATAGTTTAACAGTTGGTTTCCTCCATGTAAGCAAATATTTGTTGGGAGATGAGGGGGTGGAAAAGAGTATTATGAAATATTCTATTTTGAAAAAAAAGTGACATAATATATCAGGGGCAGGACTTGAACCAAGAACTTTTTGAATCAGGTTTAGGATGGTCTTATTCCACAAAAAAATGTGAACTTGGATTCAGTAAGACCTTGCTTCAAATTTTGCCTTTGAAAACATATATCATCTTGTGTGATTCTTTAAACATCTCAGTGCTCTGGAGAATTCCACACACTCATTGATAAGAGTTTCTTCTGTGTGTTTGTCATACCAGTGAACTCATACCCCCCCAAAAAAGATGCTTATCTCAACAATGATTCTATATTATTTGCATTCATGAACCACAATTTAAGAAAACATTTCACAAGCAATGAGCAACTGCAAAAATTGCTGCTATACTTTCTGTGTAAATGCATAAAGACCCTTTGGCATTTGCCAAAGTCCTAGCATACATACCTTATAGTGGTTTTAGTGAATGAAATAATGACTTTTCCAGAAAATACTAAATTGTATACTAAAATGAACTGCAGTATGTTTGCCAAAAACCAAATATGGTCATGAATTAGACATGAATTGAAAAAATTGAATAATAGAATCAAAGAGATAACAATGTGCTACAGAAAAAAAAATTAGAAGGAGTGGGATCAAGAATACATATTCCAATTATTGTTCTGTAAGAAATGACCAGCAAGATGATTTCAGAGAGGCCTGGAGAGACTTACATGAACTGATGCTGAGTGAAATGAGCAGAACCAGGAGATCATTATACACGGCAACAACAGTACTATATGACGATCAATTCTGATGGACATGGCTCTCTTCAACAATGAAATGTTTCAAACCACCTCCAATTGTTCACTGAAGAAAGCCATATACACCCAGAGAGAGGGATGTGAAATGTCCACCACAACATGCCATTCTCATACTCCTTGATTGTTGTTTGCTTACATTCTATTTCCTTTATCTGATATATCGTTTGTGTAGACAAGATTTTTCTTGCACAACAATGACAAGTTTGGAAATATGTATACATATATTCGATTTACCAGTATTTTAACATAATTAACATGTAGTGGATATCCTGCCATCTAGGGGAGGGGTGGGGAGTTGTGGGAAAAATTTGTAACGGAAAGCTATGTAAGGGTTATTGTTGAAGAATTACCCACACATATGTTATGCAAATAAAATTTAAAAAATAAAATTAAAAAAAAATAAAAAAAAATAAAAAAAAATACATATCCCATGGTTAGCTTTGGAAAAGGGAGAAAGACAATATCTTCAAAGGATTTATCTTCCTGCCTATCTGATGACAGATAGTAGGGGATATTATTTGGGAAATGTGAGATAAAAGAGAGGTAAGAAGAGAAAAGTCTGATCAATTGGACTCAATTTTTTCAGTGAAAAGTGAGGAAGGAGAGAGAAAGGGGAGAAGAATCCCTAACATAAAATAGAAATGCATAAAATAAAGAGAATTCAAATTGGGAGGAAAAGGTAAGAGGAATGGGTAGCCCATGAATCTCATTTTCATCTGAATTGGAGAAAGGAAGAATAAATACAATAACTTATATCCATCCTAATTTATATCCATGCCACATCTGAACATACTAAGACACAAAAATATATTATTGCAAAAATGTATAAAAATTAAACTTTAAATGGAAAGATGAAAGGACAGGAAAAAGAATGGTTGTTTATTCGATTCTTTTCTGTAGTTATTAATCAGCTCAATTAATACGAATTTGGTTACACTTTAGTTTTGTTTAATGTTTATTTTTATAATCATTTGATATATTGTTCTGATTCTTTTCTCTTTATCCTGCATAAGTTCATATAAGTCTTTTCATATTTGTCTGATTTTTCATATTTCTACTTCCTTATATTAAATCATATTATATTTCAAATATAGATTATAACTCAACAAATGATCACCTAGGGTACTTTTTACTACCACATGAAAAAATGATGCAAACTATTACTGTAAGCATAACAACTTTCTACATGTACAACTCTCCATTATAATAATGTGGAAAACTTGGGGATAGTTTTAAAAGTGGTAATATTAAAAATGTGATGGCTCTATGAAATTATAACATTGTTGATGGAATTTTGAATTGATAAACATCATTCTAGAAAATGATTTAGAGTTAGCAAGAAAATTCACTAATCAATTATACACATTGTCATGACACTGTCATTGCTAGACATATGTGCCACAAAAATAAGAAATTGAAAGATACAGATGATATACATAAAATATTTGTAGCATTAAAAACATGGTTGTTGACTATCTGAATTTTTTATTTGAAATTTGTTTTTATCATTTAGCCATTTGAATAGCACTAATCAGTAAACAATTTTTTATTAGACACCCTCAATGTGCAAGACACTGTGCTAAATTCTGGGAGTAAAATACAAAGAATGAAAAAATTCCTACCATCAAAAACATTTTTAAATATGAGATAAGCAAAAGTTTTTACTGAAAAAAGGTTTTACTGAAAGTATTTACTGAAAAAGAAAGAGAAGGAATATTAGATAGTCAATAGCCAACAACATCATCTTATGTGATTCCTTCAACATCTCAGTACTCTGGAGAATTCCCTAATAACAGTCAGGCATATCAGGAAAGAACCAAGTAGAAGACAATATTTTAGCTTTATTTTAAAAAAGAAAGTGATTTTTTGATGTGGATGTGAGAAGGGAGTACATTCTAGACTTGGGAAATGCCCTACATGTGAAATAAGATGTGGTATATTGTGTTAAAAATAAAGCAAGCCAGAATGGCTACATCACAGAAATCAGAAATCCAGTCTGACTGAAAAGATAAGTTGTAAACCCAAAGAGAAAACTTTTAATTTTATCCTATAGGTAACAGGTATATACTGCTTTTTCCAGATTTGAAGAATTAATATATGTGTGTGTCTACACACACATGCACACACACATGCACATGGACACACACATGTATATGTGTTTGTATCTATATCTCTATTTTTTTATTTTGTTAAAATAATTTTGGAACTTGGGATATCTTTGTTTCCTTAAGTAATTTCAAAACTTTTTGGCAGTAATTACATATATATTTACATATGTAACTATGCATGTCTTCGGTCATTTTATTTCTGCCACTGCATGTGTAGGTAGAACAATCTTAGAGAACATCTAACTTTTAGTGAAACTCAAAGAAATTTCATGGGGTTCATATGACTATTTTCATTCTTTCTCTACTCCTATTTTGGAATCCTAAAAATGTAGAGACTTCAATGTCCAAACTCTTTATTTTGAGATGAAGAATTTAAGGAACAGATTGTGAAGCAATCACTTGATCAGGGTGACAGGTAAGTAGGACTAGCACTCAAGTTTCTTTGCTTCTCTTCTTGTATAAACCATAATTCTTTCTACTCAAGGTTCCAAGGTTCAAGCTAGGAGCAAATATATTGAACCTTTGAATGGAAAGAGGAATACTCTTTTTGCTACTATATTAAATAATATTAGGTTACTAAAGGCATCAATTAACAACTCCATACCTTTCCATTTGTTCCTGAATAATGATGATTAGACAGTTCTTATCAATTGCTCAGATACATAGACTACTATATTATTATCTGGAATAAAAGTTGCAAAAATACTATAGCTACAAGGATGATGAATTAAAGAAAATTTTGATAGTGAATATATTTCTGAACCATGTTCCACGTTCTTTGAATTTTACTAAAATGATTTTGGAACTTGGGACACCATACCTCTCCTTCTTAAACTATTTTCAAAACATTTTTTGTGTAATTATGCTATTTTGATATTTAAATGGTCATACTTGCAACTTAGGAAAAGAAATAAAGATTAATGAAGTTAAACTCTTTGCTTTTGTTTGTTTTTTAAGTTTTTTTTTTTTTTTGGTGGGGAAGGAACTATTGAGAAAGCCTTCTAAAGAATGCATAGTTGTTATGAATAAAGTTGAAAGAATTGGTGTAGAGATATAAAAGTATTAATGTTAATCATTGGGCCAAAACTAGTAAAGGATTAGTGTTATTAGTATTCCATCTATAGAGGCAGCAAAAACCCAAAACAAAACAAAACTATTTATCCCTAAGTTCTATCTATAAGAGCAACTTTTGTTTCTATTACAATGATAGAACAAATATAGCATGTAAAGAATTGATTTTCTGTGTTAGGTCAACAATAAAAATATTTGGAAGCATGGAGCAGAAACAAAATGAGAACATGCTTCATTCTTAGCCATATTGATAAAGAGTAGGACAAATTAAACTTTGCAATTTGGTATTAATTTAAAAATCTGTTCAAGCTTTAAATTAATAAAAGACAAAATATGACACCAAAGAGAAAAACCTCCAAATTTATGTCCCCTACATTATTATAAAGAACTTATAATGCATTGACTTCATTTACAGTATGTCATTTATTGGAGTAAATTACCAGAAGTATTAAAGGAAATTGAAATTCAACCAACAGTAAATGGCTACAGCAGTAATTGCTAATTAGGAGGAATGTGTTAATATTTGGTAACATCCATTATTCACTGGATAAAGTACATAAGCAAACAGCTTCAAGATCTATTTTTATGGCTCTGATGGAAAGTCTTTTCAATATTAAAATAATTGGGACAAAACAAAGAGGAAAATAATTGGGAGGAAGCAAAAGTGAAATGAGTTCCAAGATATATAAAGTTACCTTGGCATTGTATTACAAAGCTGAAGATAGCTGATCAAAATTGTGATATATGAGAACACTTTGCCAGTGAAACTGAAGTGATGGAGCTCAATGAACTAAATGAGAAATTTTAAGAACCAGATAAAAATGTGTTAAATGCTGCCAGAACTGCATTTGGAATCTCTACAACTGGATTGTGTTATACTGTAGTATGAAACGAGAAAACTGACAGAGTGATAACAGTTTTCAGTGCAAAGAGAACAGAATTATATTATAGCTGCAAAAAAATATTCAACATGTCATGAATGGGATAAACTTAATGAAGACCTCTCACAATGATATGGCTTCAACCTATACCCTAATGGTAATCTAAGACTTTACAATAAAAAAAAAGTTGTGCTATAGACTAAAGTTGTAGGTGTTTTATTTTTTTTTTATTGTTGTTGTTGTTGAGAATCTTGTTCAAAACAGTTTTTTATTGTAGTGTTTATTTTTAATACACATCACTTTATGAATAATGTTGGGAGAGAAATATCAGAGCAAAAAGGAAAAATGGAAGACATTAAAAAACAGAAAAAATAAATGAGCATAGCATGTGTTGATTTACATTCATTCTGCTTAATTCTTCTGGATGCAGATGTTATTTTCTGTCCAAAGCCTATTGGGATTGTTTAGGATCACTCAACTACTAAGAACCAAGCCTTTCATAGCTGATCAGTATACATTCTTGTTGTAATTGTGTACAATATTTTTCTGGTTCTGCTTGTTTCTCTCAGCATCGGTTCATGTAAATATTTCCAGGCTTTCGTATAATCAGCTTGTTCATCATTTTTTCACAGAACAATAATATTCCATTGTCTTCTTGTACCACAACTTGTTCAGCCATTTCCAACTGATAGGCATTCACTCTCTTTCTAAGTATTTACTACCACAAAAAAAGAGCTGCTACAAACATTTTTTTTTTATATCTGTGTCCTTTTCCTTCCTTTATGATTTCTTTGGGATACAGATCCAGTAATGGTACTGTTGCCACCATAGTAGCCTTCTATGGTCAAAATTATTTTCTGTTTCTTAATCATTTTCTTTCTTTTTTTTTGGTATTTTCTCTAATTTTTACTTTTAAGGTGGAGCTGTACTCTTGAGGTAAAAGTGGCACTGTCCCAAGCTTTCTGTGCAGCTCTGAGCCTTAGCTTTCAGCAGAGGGGTCCCTTGTGCTTGTGGGAGGCAGCTTTGTCTCCTCTGTTTCAGGAGAAAGCCTGGTTTCCTTCTAAGCTGGGACTAGAAGCTGCCCAATTGATTTGCTCCTCTACTGAGCCAGGAATGATGGTATTAGTTGCTGATTTGCTGTGATTAAGATCCTCTCACGAGCTTTCCCGGAGTCTATCTGACCTGGACTGAATATCCTTTTCACTCCAGTGAGACTGACCTTTCCTGAAGTTTTTTTTTTTTTTCCAATCTATTTTGAGCTGGAGAATGGTTTCGTTCTGTCAGACTCTTTTCAGATGCTTGGTTAAATGTGATTTTCAAGAGCTCCAGCAGCTTCCTGACTTTACTCTGCCATCTTAACTGGTTTGATTTTCTTAGATGAACTTACATTCCTCTACTGTCCGCCTCTTGCCTCCCAGATCTTTTTATTAGCATTTAGGTACCTAATTCAGTAAAGAATGTGTTATTGACTAGTATTATTTGTCTCTTGGGTAGAAAAAAAAGATACAAGCTTGGATTACCCTAGCCAATGGGAGAAAAGATTAGAAGGATGTTGGGGCTTCTGTATTAGGGTCTACGGAATCTTGTGTTTTACAGTTTGTGCTTTGTATTCTTCTCTATTAGGAGCTGTCCTTTCTCTGGATATTATACTAGATTTTTATTTTTATTTTTAATTTTTGCTTTTGCTTTTTACCTTGATAGTCTTTTATTTTAATTTGGGTAAGGGTCACTGTCCTATACACTCAACTACACTTCTGTTCAAATCTAGTTAAACATATTGCACAAGATACATTTCCTGGCTGTGTGCATTTTGTCTGGCTCTTTTCTTCTCCTTTCTTTTGGATTTAGGGACTTTTCTAAATTTTTAGCTGTGTCAACTTCTTTATAAAGTATTTCCCAGATCTCCAGAAATTTAGTACCTTCCCTCTGAGATAATAACATGCTTTTCCTTAATATATCTTTTTTTTTGTTCATTATTATTTTTCCCACTAGACTAAGAGTTCTCTGAGAACAGATTTTTTTTTCTTTTTTTTTTTGGATACCAAAAGTTTGACAATTTGCCTGTTATATGGTAGGAGCATCCCAATAGCTACCTTATTAACTCAATAGGGTAAATAGTTAAGCTACATATCACACTCAGATCTGACCAAAAATAAAATGTTCCTTGTGTCCATACTTTCAGGATTTTTCATTTGACCAAAAATAATATGGTAGTAAAGAGGTACAAAGAGAGAAAGAAAAAAGTTTATTCCCTCTGTCCAAGAAATTTATTTCTCCTAACTTCAGTTGGGCTTTCATTAGGATGTTTCTGAGCAATAAAAATTGCTTGAATTAGTAGCTTTAATTAGAAAATGTGGCAAACACAATAGTTTACTTCCCCTTGAAGAAAGTTATGAGTAAAATGAAAGGGAAAGGATAACAGCACCAATATGACCAAAGGAAGACAGGGACTCACTTGAACTCTCCCTAAACCTCTCCAAAGGCTTTTAAATGAAGCCTTAGAAAAAATTTCTGGAGTGGCAAGACCGAAAAAAAGGACTGGGTAAATAATTTTCCATCCCAAGACATCTTAGAAGCTGAGAAGGAAATGTTTATTGCACCAAAGTGAGAGGACAATATCATTCAGCACAGACCCTCCCAGCACAGACTAGGCCCCAGTAAACTTTGACTGAATCAGCAGGTGCTGTGGCTGTTTCCAAAATTTTCATCCCAGGGATGGTAAAGGGATTGAACAACTGCTCAAAATTAAATTGCAAGGAGGGGGTTCTCTTTGCTAGTAATGGGGGAAGGACTCTATTATTTGGACCATGCCAGGTCTGCAGTCCAGGATGGCAGTCAAAGAATGAAGAAGAAAATTAGCTCACCAGAGCTCTGTGGTCATAGTAGAGCAGGGACCTTAATCATTGTTTCATGTCAGAAAGGTGTGCTTGTGGTCATTCAGAGACCAGAGCAAAGAACAGGTGAATAGTACACACACCTCTCCTAACTTCACACCACCTTGGAAGAACTGATAGCTCTGAAGTATCTCTGAAAACAGCTTCAGAACTCCTCTAAAGCTTGAGACAGTATATCCTCCACTCCAGAAGCAGTGCCCCACTTTATGTTTTATTTAATTAATTAATAAATTAAATTCAAAATAGGAAAGCTTATGTATATAGATATATAGATATAAAAATTGCCACATGTACAACAAAATATAAGAGAATCAAATATGAAATAATAAATTTCCATTTCAAGAAAGCCTGTATAATAAATGCTATACATTGTGTTCAAAGTTGTCCATTTTCTCTTTGCTTCCTTGTAGGTTTTATTTTGTTCTCTGCTATGCACTTTTTATTTTAATCTTTTTTCCCCCTCTCCTTCCCATCTCCTCCTCCAAGAAGGCTAAAATTGAGCATTGGTGTATTTATACATATTACTCACACATACACACACAAGCATATACATGCACACATATATACATATGTAAACAAATATTTGAATAGATAGCTATGCATATATATATATATATATATTCATATATATGTAAATCCATATTATATTTACTTGTCCTATGTTTCTCTGAACATGGATAAATTTATCCTTCATAAGCCAAAGTTTTTCCATGTTTGTCTAAATCCAACAATTCATCATTTCTTACACCACAGCAATATCTCAACCTTATTGTAATTAGTCATTTGTAAATATCCTAAAATAATACTGATTATTATGTCTAAATATAATGTAATTTCTCTGTTTTTCTCTTTTGATTAAATGTACTTTAGCTTTAACTTTGCCTGAGATCAATTGTTATTACTCTTATTTTTTCCTAATAAATTTTTCTCCTGATCAGTATTACTAAGTTTTTGTGCATCTTTTATTTCCTATACATGCTAATTCCATTTCTTTCCTTCTGCCCCCTACTTTGAATTACTAATTACTTAATCTATCCAACCTCCAAGGATCCTTCTTTATCCTCTCTCCACATCCTTTCCCTCCCTTTATATCCCATTTAATCTTCATACCTTATCCCATTCCCTTTAATCCATATTGTTATACATTACCTTATGCTATTTCCTCTCCCTATTATTTCTTTCCGAATGTAGATTTTTATACCTCTGTAGAAATATATATATATGAATTCTTCCCTCTTTAACCCATTTCCAAAGTGAGTAGAACTCTAGAACTACTAGCCCTCTTCCTCCAACTAATTTCTTTTATCAGCTCTTGCTCTCCTACCTCATTGGTATAATATAGTTTCACCTATTCATACACTGTTTCGTTTTTTGGAATTACATTATACTCAGCTCTACTCCAATTTTTCTTTTGAACTACCCAATTACTAATGACAATATTGGACATAAAATTTACATTTCCACATATGAAACATAAACAATTCTTCCTTATTGAATTCTTAAAATTAGTCTTATTTCTCTTAGATGTTATATAGCAGATTTTCTATTAAGTTCAGATGTCTTTGAAACTTCTCTGTCTTGTGTGATTGCAATTGTGTCCCCACCAAAATTTTTATTAGTCATAAAATATAAGTTTTTTTTCTTTTTAATGAGCAGGCAAAGGAGAAAAAAAAAACAGCCATAGAAAGCTACCAGAGTCCCTGTACTGTGGTCTGAGCTCAGGAGCTCTCTCTCTGCCCGATTGAATCATATTTTTCCTGAAGTTCTTCCAAAATATCTTCTGGAAATTTGTTGTACTCAAAATATTTGTGGGTTCTGTCATTCCAAAACCAGATCAGAAGCTTAATCTGGTGTTGATATGAAAGACACTAGGAGGAGCTCAAAGAGAGATGTGTCTACTCTCTTCTTGACTGTGCCCAAGGTGAAATTTCTTTCCTCAGATTACATGCCAACCAAACCAACCACAGGACTCACCATTTCTTATTTCAATGGAACTAGCATACAAATGTTTATACTTCACAGAAGACAAACCTTCATCATGCTGTCTTTCTTTGGATAGTCCCTAATTGTCCCAAGACAATCACACTTTTGCCCCAAGCCTTATATGTTTTTCTACTCCATGTTTACCCTGAGACACTGTTTTGTCTTATTTGTAGGGGAAATCTGGAAAACTTGGAATTTTCTGATTTACTCCTACATCTTCCCAGAATCCTCTGCAAAGCACAATTTCAACAGCAACCAACAGCAACAACAAAGCAACAACAACAAAACCCACTAAGTTTTCGTCAAGGAATATGATGAAAAAATGAACAAACAGAAAATATTCTAACTCTGCCATGCTCATATGGTGAGAAAGAAGATCAAAAAAAAGTCAGAAGAAGATAGCAAAATAACAAAACCTCAAACATCCATAAAGTATGTTGGAAAACAGTCAGAACAGCACAATATTTAGTACTCTTCCAACTTAAAATATAAGAGAGCTTGGAATAGGATAAAAAAGATGCTGAGACTAGATTTCCAAAAATTATCTACCTAGCAAAAGTGAGTATAATCCATTGTGGGTAAAATGGGTATTCACTGAAATAGAAGATTTTTCAAGTATTCTTGATGAAAAAAGAAAACAGAGCTGAATAGAAAAATTTGTCTACCAAATATGTCTCAAGAGAAACAAACAAACAAAAAAAGTTAAATGGAAAATAGAAATAAGCAATTCTATAAGGTTAAACTTTACAAGGGATGATGATACTTGTAAGTTATAAGAACTATCTCATTATTAGCACTGTTAAAGGAGGACATAGATATAGATATAGATATTATATACATATATAAACTCTATATAGTATGAGAATTCAAATATGAGTTTAATATCATGAGATTTTATTTTTAAAAAATAAGGAATGAGAAAGAAGAAGACAGTGGGAGACAGAAAAAGGAAAAGGTAGAATGGGATAAACTACATCAAATAAATGAGAGAAGAAAGAATGTTTACAGCATGGGGAAAGATTGTAGAAAGCTGGAGGGTAGGGAATGCTTAGTCTTTCTTTACATTGGAACAGGCTCAAAAAATAACATACATACTCATTTGGGTATAAAATTCTATCTTACCCTACAGGAAAATAAGAGAGAAAGGGGGGAGGAAGGGGTAGTGCTAATAGAAGGGAGGATTATTGGGATAGGCTGTAATGAGAAGCCTTTGAAGAGGGGCAAGGTAAAAGGATAAAAAGAATAGAATAAGCAGGGAATAAATAAAATGGAGGGAAATTCAGTTAGCTATCATAATTGAAAAAAAATGAAGGTATTTTTTTCGGATAAATATCTCTCCAATATATACAGACGAATCAAATTCATATAGAGCTATTTCTCAGTTGACAAATGATCAAAAATGTCAATTTTTAGATAGTCAACAAACTTACTGATTGGATCAGATACTGGCAACAAACTTACTGATTGGAAAAATGCAAATTAAACCTATTCGATACTACCTCACAACTATCAGATTGGCTTATAGGAAATAAAAAGAGAATATGAATTGTTGAAGAGGATGTGGGTATATCCAAACACTAATGTACTGTTTCTAGTGTTGTGAATGATTCAATCATTATGTAGAGCAATTTGGAAGTATACACAACTATTTGTAGCAACTCTGCTCTAATGGAAAAGAATTAGAAATTGAGAGGATATTCATCAAATTAGGAAATGTCTGGAAAATTTGTGGTTTATGATTGTGATGGAATACTGTTGTAATATAAGAAATATTGAGCTAGATGTGCTCAGAAACACCTTGAGAAAGTCATATGAACTAAATCAGAGTGAAATAAATAGAACCAGGAGAAAGTTGTACTCGCTAACAGCAATATTGCAAAATGGCAACTGTGAATGACTTAGCTATTCTCAGCAATACAATCATCCAAGACTTTAAAGACTTATGATTAAAAAATGTAATCCATGCTCAGAGAAAGAACTGATGGTGTCTGAATGCAGATAGAAATATACTTTCTTTAAACCTTGTTTTTTCTTGGATTCTCATTTTGTTCTGTGCTTTTATAACAAGACTAATATGCAGATGTGTTTTTCATGACTACACATGTCCAAGTTATATGAAATTGTTAGTCTTCTTAATAAGAGAGATGTGGGGAGGGTAGAAAATTTGGAACTCAATTTGAAAAAGACACATTGAAAATTGTTTTTAAATGTAAATGGAGAAAATTAAATACTAAATTTAAAAGTAATATAATTGATTAAGAGGGGAACAAAAGCATGAAGGACAACATAAAATTTTCTGGATATTAGATACCTTATTTTTCTTAAGTGAACAAAATATATTTCCATAGCTTATTTGTAGTTATTTAGTTTTTATGGTCAAGTATGAATTTCTTTTTCTTAATTTTTTTAATTTTAAAAATATTTTTATTTAAAGTTTTGTTTTCACAATTGTATTCTCTCCTTTTTCCTCCCTGAGACTGTAAGCAATCAGATATGCAATTATGTAAAAATTTCCATATTAGTCATTCCATACAAGAAGACTTAAAAGACAAAAAGAATGAAATAGTGAAAATAGCATATTTCAGTCTTTATTCATAAAATACAAATTCTTCCTCAAGATGCAGATATTACAATTCACAATTAATACTTTTGGGATTGTCTTAGAATGCAGTATATTTGAGAATGGCTAAATCATTCGCAATTCTTTATAAAACAACATTGCTATTACTGTGTACAACATTCTCCTGGTTCTGTTCACATCACTATGTAAGTTCCTCCCAGGTTTTTCTGAAATCATGCTGCCTGTACTTTCTTATAGAACGGTCATATTCCATTATAATCATACACCACAGATTTTTCACCATTCCCCAATTGATAGTCATCTCTTTGATTTCCAATTCTTTGGCACTGCAAAATGCTGCTATTATGATTTTTTGTGCAAAGAGTTCCTTTTTTAGTTTTATGGATGTCTTTGCAATATACATATAACAATGGCATTACTAGATTAAACAATATCCATAGTTTAAAAACCCTTTCAGCATTGTTTCAAATTGTTCTCCAGAATGGTTGAAACTGTTCACAAATTTACCAGCATTGCGTTAGTATCCCAGTTTTCCCACATGCCTTATAAGTATGAGGTAATATATGAAATCTTTTAGGATGGCAGAGACAAGATGGCAGAGAGAACACATGATTTCTTCTGACCTTCTTCCATGACACTCAGACTAATTAGCGAATCCAGCCTCTGAATTAATTCTGGACTGGCAGAATCCACAAATATTGAGAATGTAAGAAATTCCCAGCAGAAAATAATTTTGAAGATCTCCAGAAAAGGTTTATTTCAATTGAGCATGGAGGGAGGCAGGCCAAGCTGTAAGCAGGTCAGGCACAGAGGCTAGTGCAGGCCGCCCAAAGACTCAGGGTGGTGTGGACTCCCTGCAACAGGAAACATATGGGGAGGAATAAACAGCTGTGTTGGCTACTCTGCTCTGGATGCAATCCGGTAGTTCAACAAAGAAGTTATAAAACATCCAAAATGCCAGAATTCCAAAAGACCTGGCCACACCTGAAGTCAGTCAGTGCAGTGGCTGCCACACGCTTGGACAATCTCCCTTGCCCTAATAGCAGATGTCAATTTAAAAAAAAATTAATTAAATAAGCAAAAAGAATTTATGGTGAAAGAGAAGAACAGATTTCAAACTGTGAGGAGACTAAAAGCAGATCTTATCCAGATGAAGCCCAAAAGGGTAACATAAATTGGTCTCCATCACACAAGGCTCTCCTAGAAGAAATTGTAAAAGAACTTAAAAGAGAGCTGGAAGAAAAATGGGGAAAGGAAATGAAAATTTTACAACAAGGTTTGGAAAAGAAAACACAGAAATTATCTACACAAAATTAATTACAAAAAAAGCATATAACTCCTTAAAAATAGATTTGACAAAATAGAAAAAGAAAAAAATTCCATGAAAAACAGAATTTGTGAAATGGAAAAAAATCCATGGAACAAAACAATTCATTTATAAATTCAATTGGACAAATACCAAAAAAGTTTAAAAAAAAGTAAATGAAGAAAATAATTCACTAAAAATTGGACTAAACAAATGGAAATGAATGGCTCAATGAGACATCAAGAATCAGTCAAGCAAAACCAAAATAAAATGAAAAAAAAAAGAAGAAAATATAAAATACCTACTTGGGAAAACAACTGATCTGGAAAATAGATCTGGAAGAGACAATTTAAAGGATTATTGGACTTTCTTAAAACCATGATGAATAAAAGGGCCTAAACATGATTTTTCAGGAAATCATTAAAGAGAACTGTCATGATGTCATAGAATCAGAAGGTAAAATAGCCATTGAAAGAATTCACTGAATACCTCCTAAAAGAGACCCCAAAATTAAAACTCCAAGGAACATCATTGCCAAATTTCAGAATTATCAGACTAAAATGAAAATTGTGCAAGCATTCAGAAAAAAAAAATCAAATACTGAGGAGCCACAATAAGGATTACCCAGGAGTTAGCACTTCCACCTTACAGCATCAAATGACCTGGAATCTGGTATTCCAAAAGTTAAAGAACTTGGAATGCAGCCAAGAATAAACTACCCCACTATACTGAGCATTTTCTTTCAAGGAAGAAGATAGACATTCAACAAAACAGGTGAATTCCATTTATTTCTGATGAAAACACCAGAGCTGAACAAAAAAATTTGACTTCCAAATATAAAACTCAAGAGAAGCATAAAAGGAAATAAGAAAAGAACTCTTGAGAACTGTATCTCTGTTATGGGTAAACAGTGTATGTATAATTTGATTTTATTTTTATAATATAAAAAAGAAACTAGAGGTGAAAAAGTGATTATACCAAAAAAAGAGGAAAGTTGAGGTAAAATGAGGGAAATTACAACTCACAAAGAGGCAAAGAAAACCTATTATAATTGAGGAAAAGAGGGGAGAGGAATGAACATTGTGTGACTCTTAGTCTCATCAGATTTGGCTCAAAGAGAAAATAATAGACATATTAGTTTTCACAGAGATATCTCTTAACTTATAGGAAAGGAAGAGGAGAAATAAGAAAAGGGAAAGGATAGGATAATAGAAGGGAAAACAGAAATAGTAAGGGAAAAAGCATAAGAAAGGGGTAAAGACTCTAAAGAGGGAAGGCGGTTTGAGGCAAGTAGTGCTCATAAGTAAAATGCTGGGGAGGAGGGAAAGGGGAAAAGGAAAGAGAAAAGCATAATTTGGGATAAATAAGGTGGCGGGAAATACAGAATTAATAGTTTCAACCATAAATGTCAAGGGGATGAACTCTCTCATAAAACCAAAAGAGATAGCAGACTGCATTAAAAGCCAGTAATCTACAATATATTGTTTAGAAAAAACATTTAAAGGATAGTGATACACACAGAGTAAAGGTAAAAAGATGAAGCAGAATCTATTATACTTCAAGTGAAGTAGAAAAAAGCAGGGATAGACATCCTGATCTCAGATCAAGCAAAAGCAAAACTTGATCTAATTAAAAGAGATAAGGAAGAAAACTTTATCTTCCTAAAGGGCACCATGGATAATGAAAGAATATCAATATTACACATATATGCACCAAGTGATATGGCATCAAAATTCTTAAAGGAGAAGTTAAGAGATCTGCAAGAAGAAATAGAAAGCAAAGCAATAATGGTGGGAGATCTCAAACTTTCTCCCTCAGAACTAGATAAATCAAACCACAAAATAAATAAGAAAAAAATTAAGGAAGTAAACAGAATACTAAAAAAAATAGATCTTTGGAGAAAATTGAATGGAGAAAGAAAGGAGTATACTTTCTTCTTGGCAGTTCATAGAACGTATACAAAAAACTGACCATATATTAGAACATAAATGAAATGCAGAAAGGCAGAAACAGTAAATGATTTTTTTTCAGAACACGATGCAATAAAAATTACATTCAATATGAGGCTCAGGGAGAATAGACCAAAAAGTAATTGGAATCTAAATAATCTGTTCCTAGAGAATGAATGGGTGAAACAGTAAACCATAGATACAATTAATAATTTCATCCAAGAGAATGACAATAATGTGACAACATACCAAAATTTGTGGGATGCACCCAAACTGGTAATAAGGGGAAGATATATATCTCTAGTTGTTTACCTGCATAAAATAGATAAAGAGATCAATGAATCAGGCTTAAAAGTAAAAAAAAAAAAGCTAAGAAAAAGAAAACAAATTAAAAGCCCCCAATCAAATATCATACTTGAAATCCTAAAACTAAAAAGAGAGATTAATAAAACTCAAAGTAAAAAAAAAAACTGTTGAATTAATAAATAAAACAAAGAGTTGATTTTATGGAAAAAACAACCAAAGAGATAAACCTTTAGTTAATTTGATTACAAAAAAGAAAGAGGAAAATCAAAATCAAATTGATAGTCTCAAAAATGAAAATGGAGAACTTTCCACCAATGAAGAGGAAAAAATTAGCATTTCTAAACTTATGCCAACAAATTTGATAACCTAAGTGAAATTGAGGAATATCTACAAAAATATAGATTGCCCAGATTAACAGATGAGGAAATAAATTGCTTAAATTGTCCCATTTTAGAAAAAAATATAGAACAAGCTATTAAGAAACTCCCTAAGAAAAAATCTCCAGGACCAGATGCATTTACATGTCAGTTCTATCAAACATTTAAAGAACAATCAAGTTCAATACCATATAAAGTATTTGAAAAAATAGAGATAAGAAGGGCTCCTATCAAACTCCTTTTATGACACAGACATGGTACTGATACCTAAATAAGGAAGAAGAAAAACAGAGAAAGAAAATTATAAACCAATTTCCCTAATGAATATTGATGAAAAATCTTAAATAAAATATTGAAAAAAGATATTGTAGAAAGTCATCCGCAGCAATAATACACCATGACCAAGTAGAATTTATACCAGCTATGCAGGGCTGCTTTAATATTAGGAAACATCATAATTGATTATATCGATACAAATGTAAAAAAGCATATGATTATCTCAATAAATTCAGAAAAAGCATTTGCTAAAATCCAATATCCATTCCTATTAAAAACACTAGGGAGTATAGGAATAAATGGACTTTTCCTTAAAATAGTCCATAGCAACTATTTAAAACCAACAGCAAACATCATATGTAATGGGGGTAAATTGGAACCATTCCCAGTAAGATCAGGGGTGAAACAAGATTGCCCACTATCACCATTATTAATCAATATTGTATTAGAGGGAGCCAAGATGGCGAACTGCAGACAGTGTTCTCTGTGAGCTCCTGAGACCTTCCCTCAGACACAGACAAATTGAGCCTCCGAACTAGTTCTGGAGTGAGGGCCCCACCAAACACTTGGACTAAAACGCACTTCTATAAAAAATCTACTTTGCAAGAACTTCTGAGGTCAGTTTTAGACGGGCAGGGGATCAAGCAGCTCCCAGCGCCCAGACGCCAGGGTGCAGCTGTGGTGCAAGTCCGGGGCTGGGACAGACCAGAAGATTTTAGGCTGCCAGGAAGTCCCTGGGAGACACTTGGGCCACTTTGCTATGCTTGCGGGCAGGTGCTTTGGCAGGTCTACCTTTGATAAAGGGTGGATTGAGAGCAGCTGAAAGTGTGGTCCTAGTGTGGATCTAGCAAGATCAGCCCCAGACCAGAAGTCAACTCAGCAAATTGCCCCAGGGCAAATTGAAATCCCTGCTGCTGCTGCTGCTGCTGCTGCTGCTGCTGCTGAATTCCCTGCTGGTGACTGATACCTCAGCTAAACATCATGAGCAAGAAGAAGAGAGCTCTCACCATAGACAGGTTTTATGGAGAGAAACTAGAGCAGTCCCCAGATCCTGAGATTCTGAAAACAATCCCAGATAAAGCCACAAGGTGGACTTAAGCTGGTCTCCCTTTCAGAAGGCTTACCTGGAAGATTGCATAAAGAATCCCAAAAGAGAGCTAGAAGAAGATTGGGGAAATAAACTGAGAGCAGTGCAAGAAGGAAACATCGCCCTGCAACAGAGATGTGAAAAACTGGAAAATAAGTCTGGTGATTTGGAAAAAGACAAAAATTCACTGAAAAACAAAATTAGTGAATTGGAAAAAGACAAAAATTCACTGAAAAACAAATTTAGTGAATGGGAAAAAGACAACAACTCATTGAAAAACAAAATTGGTGAATTGGAAATAGTCACCAAATCACAGGAAAATAAAAATCGTGAATTGGAAAAAGATAACAATTCACTGAAAAACAAAATTAGTGAATTGGAAAAAGACAACAATTCACTGAAAAATAAAATTGGCAAAATGGAAAAAGAATGCAATGAACCAAAAAATTCAATTGGCCAGTTACAAAAGG
>JAJPUD010012406.1:1199-14873 GCA_023553655.1 Myrmecobius fasciatus | reverse complement strand
AAAGGGGGGGGAGGGGAAAGGAGGTAAAATAAAGTAAAAAAAAAGGAGGTAAAATAAGGCAAAGTCTCATGAAGAGACATAGAAAATCTAATATAATTGAGGGAAAGAAGGGAGGGTGATGAGTATTGTGTAAATCTTACTCTCATTAGATTGGGCTCTAAAAGAGCATATCAGACACATTGGATTTCTCTGTATAGGGAAGTAGGAGGGAAAGGAGGAAAAGAAAGGGATAAATTAATAGAAGGATTAGGGGAAAGGTGTATAAAAGAGGGAGGGTTCTAAAGGGGGGAGGACTGTTAGAGGGAGGTGGTCATAAAAATAAAATACTGGGAGAGGGGGGAAGGGAGTAAGGGGAAAGGGAAAAGAAAAATATAACTTTGGGTAAATAAGATGGCAGGAAATATAGATATAGTAATTTTAACTGTGAATGTGAATGGGATTAACTCTCCCATAAAATGGAAACGGATAGCAGACTGGATTAAAAGCCAGAATCCTACAATATGTTATTTACAAGAAACACATTTAAAACATAGAGATACATACAGAGTGAAGGTAAACGGCTGGAGGAGAATCTTTATGCTTCAAGTGAACAAAAAAAAGCAGGGGTAGCAATCCTTATCTCAGATCCAGTAAAAGCAAAAATAGATCTAATTAAAAGAGATAAGGAAGGAAACTATATTTTACTAAAGGGTACCATAGACAATGAAGTGGTATCAATACTAAACATATATGCACCAAGTGGTATAGCATCCAAATTCCTAGAAGAGAAAATAACAGAGAAGCAAGGAGCAATAAACAGTACAACTATACTAGTGGGGGATCTCAACCTTGCTCTCTCAGAATTAGATAAATCAAACCACAAAATAAATAAGAAAGAAGTTAGGGAGATAAACAAAATGTTAGAAAAGTTAGGTATGACAGATCTCTGGAGAAAATTGAATGGTGATAGAAGGGAGTATACTTTTTTCTCAGGGGTTCATGGAACTTATATGAAAATTGATCATGTGTTAGGGCATAAAAACCTCAAAATCAAATGTAGAAAAGCAGAAATAGTAAATGTATCCTTTCAGATCATGACGCAATAAAACTCACATGTAATATAAGGCCAGGGGAAAATAGACCAAAAGTTAATTGGAAATTAAATAATCTAATCCTAAAGAATGAATGGGTGAAAGAGCAAAGTATAGACACAATCAATGATTTCATCCAGGAGAACGACAATAATGAGACAACATACCAAAATTTGTGGGATACAGCCAAAGCGGTTATAAGGGGCAATTTTATATCTCTAGATGCTTATTTGCATAAAATAGAGAAAGAGAAGATCAATGAATTAGGGTTACAATTAAAAAATCTAGAAAAAGAGCAAATTAAAAACCCTCAATTAAATACCAAATTGAAAATTCTGAAAATAAAAGGTGAGATTAATAAAATTGAAAATAAGAAAACTATTTAATTAATAAATAAAACTAAGAGTTGGTTTTATGAAAAAAAAAAACAACAAAATAGATAAGCCTTTAGTTAATTTGATCAGAAAAAGGAAAGAGAAAAATCAAATTGTTAGTCTCAAAAAAGATATTGCAGAACTTTCCTCCAATGAAGAGGAAATTAGAGTAATAATTAGGAGTTACTTTGCCCAACTTTATGTCACTAAGTTGGATAATCTAAATGAAATGGAGGAATATCTACAAAAATACAGATTGCCCAGGTTAATAGAAGAGGAAATAAATTATTTAAATAGCCCTTTTTAGAAAAAGAAATAGAACAAGCTATTAATCAACTCCCTAAGAAAAAATCTCCAGGGCCAGATGGTTTTACATGTGAATTCTTCCAAACATTCAAAGAACAATTAATTCCAATACTATACAAACTATTTGAAAAAATAGGGACAGAAGGTATGTTACCAAATTCCATCTATGATACAGATATGGTGCTGATAGCTAAACCAGGTAGGGTGAAAACAGAGAAAGAAAACTATAGACCCATTTCCCTAATGTATATTGATGCAAATATTTTAAATAAGATTTTAGCAACGAGATTACAGAAAGTTATCTCCAGGATAATACATCTCTACCAAGTAAGATTTATACCAGGAATGCAGGGCTGGTTCGATATCAGGAAAACTATCAGCATAATTAATTGTATTAATAACCAAACTAACAAAAACCATATGATTATCTCCATAGATGCAGAAAAAGCATTCAATAAAATCCAACACCCATTCCTATTAAAAACACTGGAGAGTATAGGAATAAATGGGCTTTTCCTTAAAATGATTAGTAGCATCTACTTAAAACCATCAGCAAATATCATATGTAATGGAGAAAAACTAGAACCATTCCCAATAAGATCAGTAGTGAAACAAGGCTGCCCACTGTCACCATTACTATTTCATATTGTATTAGAAATGCTAGCTTTGGCAATAAGAGAAGAAAAAGAGATAAAAGGAATTAGAGTAGGTAATGAAGAAACCAAATTATCACTCTTTGTGGATGACATGATGGTATACCTAGAGAAACCTAGAAACTCAACTAAGAAACTACTAGAAACCATTCACAACTTTAGTAAAGTTGCAGGATTCAAAATTAATCCACATAAATCATCAGCATTTTTATATATTACCAACAAAGTTCAGCAGCAAGAGATAGAAAAAGAAATTCCATTCCGAATAACGGATGATAGCATAAAATATTTGGGAATCTGTCTGCCAAGAAAATGTCAGAAACTATATGAACTAAAGTACAAAACATTTTCCACACAAATAAAATCAGACAGTCAATTGGAAAAACATTAAGTGCTCATGGGTAGGCCGAGCAAATATAATAAAAATGACAATACTACCCAAACTAATTTATTTATTTAGTGCCATACCAATCAAACTCCCAAGAAATTATTTTACAGATCTAGAAGAAATAATAGCAAAGTTCATTTGGAAGAACAAAAGGTCAAGGATTTCAAGGGAATTAATGAAAAAAAAAGACAGATGAAGGTGGCCTTGCTGTACCAGATATAAAACTATATTATAAACCAGCAGTCATCAAAACCATTTGGTACTGGCTGAGAAATAGAGCAGTCCATCAGTGGCATAGAATAGGATATCAGGATAAGCTAGGTAATAACGTTAGCAATTTAGTGTTTGATAAACCCAAAGACCCCAGCTTTTGGGATAATTACTCACTATTCAGTAAAAACTGCTGGGATAATTGGAAACTAGTGTGGAAGAAATTAAGGCTGGACCCACACCTAACACCACACACCAAGATAAGATCTAAATGGGTTCATGATCTAGATATAAAGAATGATATTATAACCAAATTAGAGGAACATAGGATAGTTTACCTCTCAGACCTGTGGAGATGGAATAAATTTATGTCCAAAGAAGAACTGGAACTCTTAATTGAACACCAGATAGATAATTCTGATTATATTAAGTTAAAAAGTTTCTTTACAAACAAAACTAATGCAGACAAGAATAGGAGGGAAGCATCAAATTGGGAAATCATCTTTACATTTAAGGGTTCTGATAAAGGTCTCATCTCTAAGATATATAGAGAATTGTCTCATATTTATAAGAATTCAAGCCATTCTCCAATTGATAACTGGTCAAATGATATGAACAGACAATTTCCAGATGAGGAAATTAAAACTATTTATAATCATATGAAAAGTTGCTCCAAATCACTATTGGTCAGAGAAATGCAAATTAAGACAACTCTGAGGTACCACTACACATCTGTCAGATTGGCTAAAATGAAAGGAAAAGATAACGATGAATGTTGGAGGGGATGTGGGAAAACTGGGACACTAATACATTGTCGGTGGAACTGTGAATGGATCCAAACATTCTGTAAAGCAATTTGGAGCTATGCTCAAAAACTTATCAAACTATGCATACCCTTTGAGCCAGCAATGTTTCTATGTGGCTTATATCCCAAAGAAATCATAAAAGAAGGAAAGGGCCACACATGTGCAAGAATGTTTGTGGCAGATCTTTTTGTAGTGGCTAGAAACTGGAAACTGAATGGATGCCCATCAATTGGAGAGTGGCTGAATAAATTATGGTATATGAATGTTATGGAATATTATTGCTCTGTAAGAAACGACCAGCAGGACGATTTCAGAGAGGCCTGGAGAGACATGCATGAACTGATGCTGAGTGAGGTGAGCAGAACCAGGAGATCGTTGTACATGGCAACAACAGTAGTATATGAGGATCAGTTCTAAGGGACATGACTCTCTTCAACAATGAAATGCTTCAAACCAATTCCAATTGTTCAGTGAAGAAGGCCATATACACCCAGAGAGAGGGATGTGAAATGTGGACCACAACATAACATTTTCATGTTCTCTATTGATGATTGCTTGCATTGTATTTCCTTTACTGGATTATTCTTTCTTATAGATACGATTCCTCCTGAACAAAAAAATGTGTCGCAATAACTATACATATATTAGATTTAAGTATTCTAACATAATTATCATGTAGTGGATATCCTGCTATCTAGGGGAGGGGTGGGGAGTAGGGGGGAAATTTGTAACAGAGAGCTTTGCAAGGGTTAATGTTCAGGAATTACCCATACATATGTTTTGCAAATAAAAAGTATTAATAAAAAATATTGTATTAGAAATGCTAGCTTTGGCAATAAGAGGGAAAAAGAGATTAAAGGAAATAGAGTAGGTAATGAGGAACCCAAATTATCACTCTTTGCAAATGATATGATGGCATACTTAGAGAGCCCTAGCAAATCAACTAAAAAACTATTAGAAATAATCCACAACTTCAGCAAAGTTGTAGGTTACAAAATAAATCCACATAAATTATCAGCATTTTTATGCATCACTAACAAAATCCAAAAGCAAGAGATACAAAGAGAAATTCCTTTTAAAATAACTGTCGATAGTATAAAATATTTGGGAATCTATCTGCCAAGGGTAAGTCAGAAACTATATGAGCCAAACTACAAAATACCTTCCCCACAAATGAAGTCAGATCTATACAACTGGAAAAAAATCAATTGCTCTTGGATAGGTAGAACGAATATAATAAAGATGATAATACTACCTAAATTTATGTATTTATTTAGTGCTATATCAATAAAACTCCCAAGAAACTATTTTACTGACCTATAAAAAATAACAACAAAATTTATCGGGAAGAACAAAAGGTCAAGAATTTGAAAGAAATTAATGAAAAAAATGCAAATTAAGGTGGCCTAGCTGTACCAGATTTAAAACTATATTATAAAGCTGAGGTCATCAAAATTATTTGGTACTGGATAAGAAATAGAATAGTCTATCAGTGGAATAGATTAGGGTCACCGAACAAAATAGTTAATAACTGTAGCAATCTAGTGTTTGACCAACCCAAAGACCCTAACTTTTGGGATTAAAAACTCACTATTTGACAAAAACTGCTGGGAAAATTGGAAACTACTATGGCAGAAACTAGGCATTGACCACTCTAACACTGTGTACCAAGAAATGAGTTCATGATCTAGACATAAAGAATAGATCTGTAAAGGAGAAAGGAATTTGTGACCAAAGAACTGGAGATCATTATTGATCATAAAATAGATAATTTTGATTATATTAAGTTAAATTTTTTTGTGCACACAAAACTAATGTGGACAAGATTAGGAGAGAAGCAATAAATTGGGAAAATATTTTTATATTAAAAGGTTCTGAAGGCCTCATTTCTAAAATGTATAGATAATTGACTCAAATTTATAAGGATTCAAGGCATTCCTCAATTGATACATACTCAGGGGATATGAATAGACAATTTTCAGATGAAGAAATTGAAACTGTTTCTAGGCACATGAAAAGGTGGTCTAAATCACTATTGATCAGAGAAATTCAAATTAAGACAACTCTTAGATAACACTACATACCTCTCAGATTGGGTAAGATGACAGGAAAAGATAATAATGAATGTTGGAGGGAATGTGGGAAAACTGGGACACTGATACATTGCTGGTGGAACTGTCAATGGATCCAAGCATTCTGGAAAGCAATTTGAAACTATCTTGAAAATGTTATCAAACTGTGCATACTCTTTGATCCAGTAGTCTTTCTACTGGACTTGTACCCCAAAGAGATCTTAAAGAAGGGAAAGGGAACTACATGCACAAAAATGTTTGTGGCACCCTTTTTTGTAGTGGCAAGAAACTAGAAACTGAAAGGAGGATGGCTCACTAAATTATGGAATATAAATGTTATGGGATATTATTGTTCTATAAGAAATGACCAACAAGATTATTTCATAGAGGCCTGGAGAGATACATATGAGCAGATGTTAAGTGAACTGATCAGAACCAGGAGATCATACATGGCAACAACAAGACTACATGGTGATCAATTCTGATGGATTTGGCTCTCTTCAACAGTGACATGATTCAAACCAGTTTCAATTGTTCTGTGATGAAAAGAGCAATGTACATCAGAGAGAAGACTGTGGGAAGCAAGTGTGGCTGACAACATATCATTTTCATTCATTTTGTTGTTGTTTGCTTGCATTTTATTTTTCTTCTATTTTTTTCTTCTGTGGCAGGATAATTGTATAAATATGTATGAATACATTGGATTTAGCAAATGTTTCTACCATGTTTAACATATATTGGACTACTTGCCCTCTAGGGGAAGGCATGGGCAATGGAGTGGGAATTGGAACAAGGTTTGTCAAGAGCTAATGTTCAAGAATTGTACACACATATGTTTTGAAAAATAAAAAGCTATAATAAAAATAATTTGCATTTTTCTAATCAATAGCTGATTGAATTGATTTTAGAAGTTTTTTTCATGCAATTATAGATAATTTTGATTTCTTCAAATGAAAACTTCCTGTTCATATCTTTTGACCTTTTATTAGTTGGAGAACAACTTGTATGTTTGTTAATTTGGCTCAATTCTCTATAAACTTGAGAAATGAGGCCTTTATTAGAGATACTTGTTGCAAAAATCCCCCCTTATTGTTTTGCTTTCTTTTTGGTTTCATTAAATTTTTGTACAAAAACTTTTTATTTTATATAATCAAAATTATCTTTTTTATATTTTGTGATACTCTCTATATTTTCTTTGATCTTAGATTTCCCCTTATCTACAAATCTGGTAGTTAAATTATTCCATATACTCTTTATTGGCTTATGACTATCACCCTTTATATGAAAATCATATATCTATTTTGGCCTATAGTGTACATGGTGGGATATTGTCTATACATAGTTTTTCCTATATTGTTTTCCAGTTTTCCTAGAAATATTTGTCAAAGAATTTTTTCCCAACAGTTTGGATCTCTGGGTTTTTCATATATTACATTATGTTTTAATTTGCTATAATATAAATTATATCTAATCTAGTCTACTGATCTATCCCTTTATTTCTTAGCCAGTACCTGATCATTTTAATTATTACTGCTTTATAACACAGTTTGAAACATCCTTTCATAATTTTTTTTCACTTACATCTTTGATATTCTTTAGCTTTTGTTCTTCCATATGAATTTTGTTATTCATTTGTTCTAAGTGTAGAAAATAATTTTATATACTTTTTGGGAAGTTCCTGGGTTATCCCAGGGGTAGCCCTGTTCATCTTATTTGTTTTTCACTAGTCCATGTTCACCCTGAGATACAATTTTTTGTTTTTTCAAGAAAATCTAAAGAGCTTGAAATATTCTGAGCTACTCCACCATCTTCATACAATCCTTTTCCTCTGATTTGTTTTTTATAATCCTTTTAAAGCTATTTTGTAAATTCTTTCTGGGCCTGAAACCAAATTTCCCATGTAATTACACAAGTAAGGCTTCATATGTCTTAAGGCTTCACATGTAGTCATATTGACACTATTGTCTTCTAAATTTAGGTCTTGACCTTCCCCTTCACCTAGTATCTTTTTATATTTGTTTATTTCTTTCTTTGTTTCTTTGTTTCTTTTTTTTTTGGTTTTCTGCTTATTTTTCTGCCTGCCTCCCTGCCTTCTTTTTTTGGCCTGGGGTTTAATGTAAATTTGATCCTGCGCTATCTGGTCTAACACTATTATGCCAGGTCTCCTGATCTCAGTAGTAAGTTGGCTTTCTCACTGGGTTTCAGGGTTCAGCTGTTTGCTTTCACTGGAGTGTAGGCTACCCTTCTGGACTGTCCTGTTGGAGGAAGGGGAGGACTTCTCATTGGAATTTCCTCACTGTGAGGTTTAGTTGTTGGCCTGCCCTAGAGTTGGTATCTTTCTCTTTGGTTGCTTTGATAACAAGAGTGACTTAGTGGCTGGCCCTGTTGCTGCTCTGTCCTAGGAGTGGGACTCTCTTTCTAGGTTTCTATGGAAACAAGGCCTCTTTTGTAGCTGACCCTGGAAGAGGAATCTTATTGGGTTTCTGCCCCAGGGATAGGACCCTGCTTTTGAGATTCTATACCAACAGGACCCAGAGTTGAGGTCTCATTGTTGGTCAGCCTTGGCAAGCTTCAATATGGGTCAGTAATGGGATCCAGGCCTTGTTGGTGGGATATGTTGGGTTGTTGAGATGGAACCTTCCTGCCAAGATTGCTCAGTTGCCTAGGGGGCTACTAATTTGCAGGAGAGTCCAGTTTGCTGATGGACTGCCCCAGACTTCTGTTCTTGATGCTATCTCCTACTGTGAAACTGACTGTTGCTGCTCTCAAACATTTCTCCTACCCACCCCAATGAGACCAATTGTTCCTTTAAAGCTGCTTCCCTGCTCCTAGCTCACTTCTGAGACGATTTTCCAGTTCTTTGGAGGACAGTTTGGGAGATTTCCTTCCTTATTCCACCATCTTGACATTGGAAAAGCCAAATATATATATTTTAACATAATGGGTCTAATGGGGGTTTGCTTTATGTAGACCCAGGTCATCAATATGGAAGATGACAATGATTTATTTCTGGGAAAAGATATTCTGCATTCCCCTACCACAAAAGTGATCCTATCCTTTTCCTTTTCCTATATGATTGTAGCAGGGTGCTTATAACAGCAAACAAATAAAAGAGCTGGTACAGGGTTTTTTTTTTCTTTCTAATGTGTGAAGAATCATGTTCACCCACAACATAAGAACCATGAACTGGGTTTCAAGAGGAAGAAAGGCAGAGCCTTCATTTTAAATATGAATTGCATTTCACCACTGCAGTCAATGAAAAAAAAAAAACTGCTCCCATCTATATAGTAAGGAAATTCAGAATCTCTTTTTCAATTACTAGATCATTGGTGTCAACCATATTAGTGATTCCATGTTAGGTGATCTATATGCCCAAAACAAAACCTTGCTAACCATTGTAAAACTAAACTTTTCACAGCTTCACACCAGTGTCCTGGGCTTTTGTATTTACTACTTTTATCAATGTACAACTTTGTCCATGGTCAAGAACACTCTTAATGGTACTGTTATTGTATTCCATGGAAGAGCTGTAGTTTGCTTACTTAAGACTAAGTATTTTTCAAATAGTAACCTTATTGGTGCTATTTGCAGATAAATTGTTAAAAAAAATCAGGAATTGTCTGATCAGAGAGTTTATTTTCCTGCCAAGATAAAAATGCTTCTATAGACTGAGATTTTTACAATTTTTATTTAACAAAATCATTGTGGATAAAGCCAAAACAATTCTAAATGATCATTATGTTGCTATTGTTAGTGAATTTTATTTCTCTTTGCTTTCTTTCTTTGTGAGGTTTGCTCTGCTAAATCTTTCTTTTACATAGGAAGTCCTTTCCTGTTTTAGAAGTAATAATAACTGTGGTTTGGGGTAAGTCATGATCTAATAGTTATATGGTGACTGATGAAGAAATTAAAACCTCCAAATGTGAAATAAAATCCAGGGTTAAAAAGATTGACATATTGTAGTATACATATTCAGTCCCCAGAAAAAAAGAATTACATAATGCATTCTCTTCTTTAATTCTCTAAGTGTCCTACATTCAGCATGTTAAATGCATATGCTCTCAAATTAGCAGCATGGCATGGATACTAACTTAAAATGATTGTAAGGAAATCATCATTCTGTTACTATATTCCATAGAGACTAAAACAACAAAACTGAGAGTCTGACCATGTTGCTTGAATAGAAAATTATAATTATCCACTCCTCTACCCCATGGGATTTTTCCAATGACTTGGAAATTTTTTCAGAAATATAAATTCTACCAGGGACATGTAGCATAAGGTCTCCTGATTCAATTAATGAAGAATATCTTTTAACGTATTCTTGGAATTCATTTAGAACATAAATCAAACATATTACTATTTTGCTCATTGAAAAAGTATAAATTAGCTTTTATTCTTGATGATAAGCCCTTATAGTCCCTGATTAAGAAAAACATGAACTATTTCTTTTGAGACCCACAACGCCAGGAGAAAGGACATATTGTTATTAATTAATGCTTTTCGTGGCTTAATGCTTTATTGGACACTGACAAATATGAGAGGGTCTTTTTGTGAAAAAATAATAAAATGGTCAATTATGCTCTCATCTGGAAATCATTTCTGATCTTTCTTGTATATAGTGAATGAAGGACTTTGAGGTCAGCATTGACTGCTCACTATTTATGTGTAAGACCATTACTGGCTGACATCTGGGTTTTGAACACAACACATGTACTTTAAAAAATACATTTTTTCCACCTTGCAAACTATGACAAGTTATTATCATATTTGATTTTCACTTGAAATAAGGAATACTATTTCAGTAGAGGAAATGTATGTGTGTATATGCATATAGATATGTGTATGTATGTAGGCATATGTATATATACAAAATATATACATGTCTATATGCACTTATATGTACACACAAGCATATATATACATATTACAATAAGCAATTCAAAAACTTATTCTCTAATATGTAATGTTCTAAATTCTAGGAATACAACTACCAAAAGAAAAATAGTTTGTGCTTTCAAAAATTTCATATTTTAAAAAATAGAAAATTGTACATAAAAGGGATCTGAAAAACATAGGCTGGATGGGATTTACCCATGATGGGCAAAGGGTAGGAGGGTTTGGAGCATCATAGCTTAGTTTGTGTTTGAAGAGAACATAATCCTTGATATGGATGCTTCCTCATATATAGGTATAGAAGGAAACTCAATAACTGAAAAGAAAAAAAATATAGGTGGTTAGATATTATCTTGATTCCTTCATTTTTATGGCACTTTATTAATCTGTTTTTCTTATTAAGTTCTATTGTTCCTAAGGGATCATTGTCAAATTAACTCTAGACTAGAAGTTTGTCTTTATCCAAAATCCTTGTCAATGAAATGCAAGTGGTAGGGATAAAATTTATACTTCAGATCCATAGATATTGACTATCAGAAGTTCTGTTATAAAGTCTAAATATCGATCATTGTCCTAAGTTTCTAGTTTCATGTTATATGTGGGCACTCAATTTTAAGAAGGATATCCATTTTCTACGTTGAAGTGAAAAGTATTATGCTAATCATGATCATGATGATTTTAAGCTACATTAGATGCTAATGTAAAACAAATATTTCAGTCTCCTTCCCTTATAAACATAAAAGATTTGTAGTATATTATGTATTGGGATCATGGATCTTACAGTTTTTCAAATGAAAAAACTAAGGCCGAAGATGGTGGAGTGAAAAGGTGACTGAGTCCTCCTCCGAACTTCTCTCAAATCAACAATAAAATAAGCCTCTGAACTGATCTTCAAGTCAACGAATCAAGAAATATTTGGATACTGCTTGCAGATATCTCTGGAAAACTTCACATCAGGTTTGTCTAGCTCAGACAGAGGGATAAACAGAGGACTCCGGTGTCAGAGAACTCTGGTGGAGGCCGGAAGTGAGGGTGGGACTCAGCTCAGCTCAGCTCAGACTGGCAAAAAACTCCAAACTCCAGACTCCAAATTCCAAACACCTGGAGTTTATCTGAGGCACTCGGGACACTCTGCCCTGATTGGGGGCAGGTGTTCTGGCAAACTTGCCTTGTTTAAGGAGTAATTCAGACTTAGTCCTAGCCCCCACCAGCCCAGCACCTTAAATTAATTCGCCGAAGCGCCTCAGGGCAAAATCTTCAGGCGGCCGTTTCAGCGGCCGTTTTTTTTTTTTTTTTCCCTACCTTAAAGAGATATTCACGCTGTCAAAAAAAAATAAAAAAAAATGAAGAGACAAAAGAGAGCTCTCACCATAGACAGCTTTTACAAAGAGAAAGAGGAGAAGACACCAGAGCCAGAGGTTCCTTTAGACATAACTCCAGAGGGAATCAGAAAGGACCATCACTGGTCCCCGTTTCAAAAGGCCTTTCTGGAAGATTGCTTAAAGAACCTAATAAAAGAGCTGGAGGATAAATGGGAAAATGAATTGAAATTAGTGCAAGAAGGATACAATATCTTGCAAGAAGGATATGATGCCCTGCAAAAGAGATATGAAAAAGACACCAATCTATTGAAAAATAAAATTAGTGAAGTGGAAAAAGAGTGCAATGAACAAAAAAAATTCAATTGGCCATTTACAAATGGAGCTTAAAAAGGTAACTGAAGAAAACAACACTTTAAAAATAAGAATTGAACAAATGCAAGAGAATAACTCAATAAGACTTCAAGAATCAGTCAAACAAAAACAAAAAAAAGAAAAATTAGAAGAAAATATGAAATATCTCCTAGGAAAAACAACTGACTTGGAAAATAGATCTAGGAGAGACAATCTAAGGATTACTGGACTTCCTGAAAGCCATGATGAAAAAAAGAATCTAAACACTATCTTCCAGGAAATCCTGAAAGAAAACTGCCCTGAGATTGTAGAATCAAAGGGCAAAATCACCATTGAAAGAATTCACCGATCACCTCCTGAAAGAGACCCCAAAATTAAAACCACAAGGAATATCGTGGCTAAATTTCAGGACTATAGCACCAAGGAAAAGATTCTGCTAGCAGCTAGAAAGAAACAATTCAAATACCGAGGATCAATAACTAGAATCACACAGGATCTGTCATCCTCCACATTGAAGGATCGAAGGGCCTGGAACCAGATATTCCTAAGGGCAAAGGAACTTGGATTACAGCCAAGAATATCCTATCCAGCTAGAATGAGCATTATCTTCCAGGGAAGAAGATGGTCATTCAATGATATAGGTGAATTTCACCTATTTCTAATGAAAAGACCAGATCTGAACAAGAAATTCAACATCCAAACACAGAACTCAAGAGATGCATAAAAAGGTAAAAAGGAAAGGACTCTTGAGAACTTTATTTCTACTAGGGGGATGCTTAAAGTTTGTGGGTATAATTAACTAGATATTACTTTGATAATATGAAAAAGAGAACTAGAGGGGGAAAGGTTGTCATACTGGGGAAAAGAGGGGAAAAGTGGTAAAAATAAGATCTAAAAAAAAGGAGGTAAAAACAAGGTAAAATCTCTTGAAGAGGCAAAGTAAACCTAATATAATTGAGAGAAAGAGGGGAGGGAGTTGAGCATTGTGTGAATCTTACTCTCATCAGGTTGGGCTCTAAAAGTGTATATCAGACACGTGATTTCACATAGAAACTTGTCTGTTGCTAGAGGGAAGTGGGAGGGAAAGGAGGAAAAGAAAGGGATAAACTAGTAGCAGGAAAAATAGAAGAATCAGGGGAAAGGAGTAAAAACCGGGGGAAGGGATCTAAAGGGTGGAGTATTATTTGGGGGAGAGGGTCATCAAAAGCAAAGTACTGAGGAGGGGG
>JAJPUD010012405.1:30164-49466 GCA_023553655.1 Myrmecobius fasciatus | reverse complement strand
TTTCCAATTCATCATTTTTATTTTCCAGTGAATTGGTGATTTTTTTCCAATTCACCAATTTTATTTTTCAGTGAATTGTTTTCTTTTTCCAATTCACAAGTCCTATTTTCCAGTTTTTGATATTTCTGTTTCACTGATCTCAATTTATTTCCCCATTCTTCTTCTTGCTCTCTTTTGAGATTCTTAATGCAATCTTCCAGGTAAGCCTTCTGGAAGGGAGACCAGCTTAAGTCCGCCTTTGTGGCTTCATCTGGGATTGTTTTCAGAATCTCAGGATCTGGGGACTTCTGTACTTTCTCTCCATAGAAGCTGTCTATGGTGAGAGCTCTCTTCTGCTTCTTACTCATAATTTTGAGTTGAGGTATCAGTCACCAGCAGGGAATACTGCTGCAGTTTCAATTTGCCCTGGGGCAGTTTGCCGAGTTGACTTCTGGTCTGGGGCTGATCTGGCTAGATCCGCACTAGGACCACACTTTCAGCTGCTCTCAATCCACCCTTTATCAAAGGCAAGTCTGCCAAAACACCTGCCCGCAAGCAGAGAAAAGTGGCCCAGGCATCGCCCAGGGGCTTCTTGGGTGCCTAAAATCCACCTCTGTTGCAGCCCTGACTTCCGCCCCGGCTGGCGTCTGATCGAGACCAGCTGCCAATTCTCCTAAGATTCACCTTTTCCAGAGTTTTTTCAAAGTAGATATTTGATAGAAATGTATTGTAGTCCAAGTGTTTGGTGGCGCCCTTACTCCAGAACCAGTTCGGAGGCTCAATTTGTCTGGGTCTGAGGGAAGGTTTCAGGAGCTCACAGAGACGTTGTCTGCAGTTTGCCATCTTGGCTCCGCCCCCGATTAAAGCTTTTTGTTTACAGAATATAGGAATAATTTTTCAACATCAGCCTTTGAAAAACTTTCTCCCCATCCCTTCCCCTAGATGGTAGGTAGTCTAATACAAGTTAAATATGTTAAAATATATGATAGATCCAATATTTGTATACATATCTATACAGTTATCTTGCAGCAGAAGAAAAATCAGATTTGGAAAAAGAAAGAAAAAAAACCCTAAGAAGGAAAAGAAACGCAAGAAAACATCAACAGAAAGAGTTAAAATGCTAATTTTGGTCCACACTCAGTTCCCATAGGCCTCTCTCGGGGTGTATATGACTTTCTTCATCACTGAACAATAGGAACCAGTTTGAATCACCTCATTGTTGAAAAGAAACGTGTCCATCAGAATTCATTGTCATTTAACCTTGTTGTTGCCATGTATAATGATCTCCTGATTCTCTCATTTCACTCAGCATCAGTTCATGCAAGTCTCTCCAGGCCTCTCTGAAATCGTCCTGCTGGTCGTTTCTTATAGAACAATAATATTTCATCACATTCATATACCATAATTTATTCAGCCACTCTCCAATTGATGGGCATTCCCTCAGTTTCCAGTTTCTAGCCACTACAAAAAGGGCTGCCACAAACATTTTTGCACATGTGGGTCCCTTTCCCTCCTTTAAAATCTCTTTGGGATATAGGCCCAATAGAAACACTGCTGGGTAAAAGGGTATGCACAGTTTGATAACTTTTTGAGCCTAGTTCCAAATTGCTCTCCAGAATGGTTGGATCCGTTCACAGTTCCACCAACAATGTATCAGTGTCCCAATTTTCCCACATCCCCTCAAACATTCAACATTTTCTTTTCCTGTCTTATTAGCCAATCTAACTGGTATGTAATGGTATCTCATAGTTGTCTTAATTTGCATTTCTCTGATGAATAGTGATTTGGAGGGGGCAACTAGATGGAAAAGTGGATAGAGTCCTGAAGTCAGGAAGACCTGGGTTCGAATCTGGTCTCAGACACTTAACACTTCCTAGCTGTGTGACCCTGGTCAAATCACTTAACCCCAGTTGCCTCAAAAAAAAAAAAAAAAAAAACACAGTGATTTGGAGGATTTTTTCATATGACTTGAAATAGTTTCAATTTCTTCATCCGAAAATTGTCTGTTCATATCATTTGTTGGTCTATTTTTCTCTGGCCTTTTATTGCATGCGATTTTTATTGCATTATGATCTGAGAAAAAGGCATTTACTATTTCTCCCTTTCTGCATTTGATCTTGAGGTTTTATACCCGAGTCCATAAACAATTTTTGTATAGGTTCCATATAGTGTCAAAAAAGGGTATATTCCTTTCCATCTTCATTCAGTTTTCTCCAAAGGTCTATCATCCCTAACTTTTCTAGGATTCTATGTACCTCCTTAACTTTGTTCTTATTTATTTTGTGGTTCAATTTATCTAGTTCTGAGAGATAAACGTTGAGATCCCCCTACTAGTACAGTTTTTCTGTCTAATTCTTAGCCCTCTTAACTTTTCCTCTAGGAATCTGGATGCTATATCACTTGGTGCATATATGTTTAGTATTAATATTGCTTCATTATCTCTGGTACCTTTAGGCAAGATGTAGTTTCCGTCCTTATCTCTTCTAATAGGATCTTTTGTTGCTTTTTCTTGATGTGAGATCAGAATTGCTACCCCTGCTTTTTTTTTTTTTTACCTCAGCAGAAGCATAATAGATTCTGTTCCAGCCTTTTATTTTTACTCAAAATATAGAATATGATTTCAATGAGTTTCTTGTAAACAACAAATTGTTGCATTCTGGCTTTTAATCCAGTCTGTTATCCACTTCTGTTTTCTGGTAAAATTCATCCCATTCGCATTCACAGATAAATTTACTATCTCTGTATTACCTACTATCTTATTTATCCCAATTTATATTTTTCTCTTCCATTTCCCCATTTCCATCCTCCTCAGTATTTTGTCACTGATCACCCCCTCCCTCAAATATATTTTTGCAGCCTACCTTTTTTAATGTTTCCCTTTCTACTTCTCTTTTCCCTTTCATTAGCCTCCTCTTTTCTTTCTCCCTTTCTCTTCTACTTCCTTATAGGGTGAAACAAACTTCTCTATTGCACCTTTCGTTTTGCCTCTTCAAGAGATGTAGTTTACCACATTTTAATTCCCTTTTCTTCTTCCAGCAGAATTACTGTTCCTCCTCTAATGTATTTTTAAATTATCACAATAAAATAAAATTATGCTTACACCCTCTAAGTATACCCATAACAGAGGTGAAAATCTCAGGAGTTAAACACATAATCTTCCCATATAGGGATATCAGATTTTTAACTTTTAAAAGAAAGCTTTTTTCCCCTTTCTACCTTTTTATGCTTCTCTTGAGTTCTGTATTTGAAGATCAAATTTTCTACTGAGCTTTGGTCTTTTCATCCAAAATAGATCAAATTCACCTGTTTCACTGAATTTCCATCTTTTTGGATAGAAAGAATAAGAGAGTAAGAAATATAATATCTTTGTATCTATCTACATGCACACACAAACACATAGAAATATATGGGTGTATACACATGCATCCAGAGATTTGCACATCTGTATGATGCAAATATAAATGCATACATTTTTGTGTGTGTAAATTTGCTAACTCTTTTACATGAATTACCTTATTTGGCTCTCCAAGAAACCATGTGGTATAGTAAATATAGGTGTTATAGTGTTATTTTCCTTTCAATAGGGAGGCAATCAAGGGTCAGTAAGGTTTAAGCAACTTGTCCATGGTCACATAACATGTGATAGAGATACATTTGTTAAGCAACTGCACAAATCATAACTCCATTGGGCTATAAACATCATTCAAAATGTGAAATGCACTATTGCCAAGAAGACTATATAATTGAGAACTCACATAGGACAAATGCTCACAAGGTGGTTAGAAAAGGCAATACAAGGACAGTCTCAAGGTCTCTCAAGAAATTTAGAAATAATTGTATGACATGGGGAGATAGAAGCATAGGACCACCCAGCATGGCATGCCCTCATCAGAAGAGGTGCTGTGTTTTATGAGAAAAATATAAATGACAGCTCAGGAGAAATATGACATATGCAGAGTTAGAGAGCCACCCCAAATGTTCATAGCAATTATTTGTGTTTGATCCATGGCAGAGAATTCTAAGTTCACATTGGTCGGATCGCCCATAATCAGACCCATTCACTTATCTGTAACATGGTGATATTATTCTGGCACTCTTCAAGAATGAAAGACAACAACTAACCAAGCAGAGTCAGGTCTTTCTGACTTCATCTATCTCATTCAATCCATTCTATTTTTACAAACTTTCAAATTATGATATAATACTTTACATACACAACACATATACATTATAGGTAAATGGGAAATACATGCTTTCAACCATGAGTTTCTTTAAAGCATATTTTCCATTTTCAGACCTCAGTCTTCAACCTGACCATATGTGGCACTTTAATAAACATATTTTGTCTTGACTTGACTTCATGCATTTAGGTCTTATAATCTAACAAAACAAAAGCCCCATTTTCAACAGACTTCATCTATAAAGTGCTTAACTGGTGACTGCATAATAAGCTATGTCAACCCAAATTTATATTTTTACAATATTGAATATGTATTTTTCCTCTGAAGTTGGATAATTTCCATGGAATTGGTTTCAGGCAAGCACTATGGACCAGATATTTATATTTTTATACTAACTTTGTACCATTGTAGGAAGGGGAGACTGTCAGCTGAGACTTGTAAAAAATGAGAAAATTAGAATAGACTTGTGAGATGTATTCCAGTTCAATATTCTGCAATCACATTGATTTCTGGTTTATATTCAAAATTATAACTATAGGTAGTTTAATTATTGTTGTTGGTTGTTGGTTGTGATTGTTGGTTACTGGTTGTGATTGTGGCTGTTGATTGTTGTTGTAGTAGTGGTGGTTGTGATTATTGTTGTGCTTATTGTTGTTGATTGTTGGTGGTTGTTGGTTATAGCTGTTGTTGTGGTGGTGGTTGTTGCTGTGGTTGTGGTTGTTGTGGTTGTTGTTATTGTTGTTTTTCCCTGCCCACTTGTATGAAACTCACCTTATAGTAAACCTACTAGGATAAAGATCAAGAATGATCCTAGTCTGATAAAGAAATAATTATATGTGTATTTGTGGATGTAACTGTGAAGTACACAAGTACACTGTTACTAAAATTACAAAGTCATTTCTGAAAAAAAAATAACCCAATGAAAATTTGACAAGAAATAATATTCTTTCATGTCAGAATTGATTTGCCCTTTGAAAGGAAGAGTATAAGTGAAAGGTATAGTTATAAGGGAAATCCGAATTTAAATGGGAAGGAGACAAGACAAAAAAGGAGTTACAGACATGCAATTTTCTCAAATACTCTTCTTTACTTAAAGTAATAAAACCAGAATTTTGCACTAGCACAGTGTCTATCAAGAAGGCACTTAATAAGTGCTTATTAAATTGTTAACTAGATCTAGAAAGGAGGAAGATGATGGAGAAAGAAGAGAAGATCAAGGAGAGATAGAAGTAAAGAGAAAGAATGAAAAAGAAGAGGAGAAGGAAGAAGAGGTTTAGAAGAAAAAGAATAACATTTATTTTTCATATGTTTAATGCTTTTATTCATGTATGTCTTTTACCTACTAATGGAAGTGTTAATACATAATAAGAGTCATGCTATATGACCCAAAGTATTTGCCTCACAACCCTAAAACTTGGAAAAGATTTCACAGATAATTTATAACAAAAGAAAGAAAGAGAGAAAGAGAAAGAAAAAAAATAGGAAGGAAGGAAAGAAGGAAGGAAGGAAGGAAAGGAATGAAGGAAGAGAAAGAGAAAAAAAATTGAGGTGGCCCACTAACTTCTCAAAGGTCACATGAGCATTAATGGCAGATCTGAGGTGAGTAATTAGGTCTTTTTATACATAATCAGAATTTTTTCCTTTCATATTCCTGTAATGAAACTCATCTCCTGACTCCTTTAATTTTTATATCTTTGCTACAACTGTTTCATCTTGAGATGACCCAGCCCTTACACCCTCTATCACTTCTTTCCCAAGAGCAGCAATTGCTTTGATGTTTTGCCTATTTACATTTTCAATCTAAAAGTCAAAACAGAAAAATAAGCTAGAAGAAAAATAATGCATGATGTAAGGGACTGATCACACATATCCATTCATAAGCCTCATCTTACAGATACATCTATCTTTTGACTCTGGGCCTAAGTATCATTATAATGTAGTTCCCAATTATATTAATAGAATTTTAAGTCTTATCTCATTTTCAGTGTTCCATTCCACCATCATTAACCTTTAACTTATGCAGATATGAATATAAACACACTAATTGAGATAAATTTCCAAGTTGCAATATAAAGTTTATTTAATTTTAAAGTTTGGTTTCAGCCTTACATCAATAGAACACACTGAATGTGCCATCTAGACATTTCAGTCTTTATAAGAATATTATCTCTTCCATTTGGCCCACTCATGTGTAGAAGATTCTATGGTTTTCTAATGTTTTAAGGCCTGGAATACAAGAAGCTTGGAATATAAGACATGACCAAAACAAAAACAAACGGAACAAAAGCAAAAGGTATAAAACCTCCACAAAAACTGGAGCTTTATCCTTTTCAGAAAACAAAGAACCAAATGAAAATTTTGCCCTACTTAGGCAACCTAGAATGTTACAAAGAATGCTAGTCAAGGATTCAGGAAATCCTCATTGCAATTCTCTACTTTCTTCCTAATCAAAATGAATAAAACACTAATATAATCATGCTTAACTCAGAGATCTTTGATTAACTGAAGAGAAGATGAGGTCATAGTTGGGGGAAGGGTATAAATCTAATGTTTTTTCTGGGAAAAGCCAAATGAAATTCTATATTTTTATGACACATACCAAAAGTAGAACTCTTTGAGAAAGCTTATGGTGTGTTAGAGCACTACAGAAAAAGAAGAATTCATTCTTGGGGACAAACTAAAAACAATAAAATGCAATGAATAATATCAGGTCAGATTATAAAGAACTTTGAATGGCAGATATAGTTATACACATGGACTCACACACACAGACACATGGTGAAAGGTCTGATATACTAAATCTTAGGGGAAAATTGAAGGGAATATGTATAAAAATTTGTACACTAGGAAATAGACTAGGAATGATGATGGATATTTAGAATTTTCTTTAGATTCAACCAAGAAAGTGAATTAACTTCCTGAAAAATAAATTTTTATAAAATATATTTTATGCGGTGGTGCAGAGCCAAGATGGCAGAGAGGAGACATGGTTTTTATCTGAGATCCCTCTGATGTCCCTCAGATAAACACCAAATCAAGCCTATGAACTGGTTCTGAAGTGACAGAACTCACAAATAGTTGGAGTGTAACAAATTTTCGGGGAAAATATTTGGGAAGAACTTCAGAAAATGACTGTTTCAACTGGGCATGGAGGGAGGCAGCCAAGCACAGGCACAACACAGGGAATCAGTGTGGTAGATGATCTGTGCTCCAGGGAATCTCCTGGGAGGAGTGAGGATCAGGACATTAGCTGTGAGACATTCAACACAAATACAAAAGGCAAATAGTGAACCCCTAAACAGTAGAATAACAGGGGACCTGACCACACACACCCAGCAACGGAAGTTAGTTAGCACCAACACAGGCCACCACTGCCACCTGTAGAGGAAGGTTGGACAATCTCTCTTTTGCCCTAAAAGCAGGTCTCAACCTTTTAAAAAAAATGAGCAAAATCACAAAAACAACTCTGATCATAGTTTTTATGGAGAAAGATAAGAACAGATTTCAAACCCTGAGGACACTAAAAGCAGATCAACTCCAGATGAAGCCCAAAAGAATACTATGTATTGATTCCCATATCACAAGGCTCTCTTGGAAGGATTCAAAAAGGATCTTAAAAGATTATTAGAAAAAATGGGGAGCGGGGAGGGATAAGAACATGTCAGGAGAATTTGGAAAAGGAAACTCACAAATGATCACACTATAGATTTAATGAAATGGAAAAAGCATAGAACTTTTATATATAATATATATTATCATTATTCAAAAGTCTAGGGTCAGAAGACAGACAGAGAGATAGAGAGAGAGAGACAGAGACAGAGAGAGAGAGAGAGTTTCAAACCTAAAGTCTTCCATAAATGTTTATATTATAACATTTATAAATGTTATAAAATAACATTTATTATAATGTTATTATATCAAAATTGTTTTTTGACTTCCTAATAACACTCCATCCCCATTGGACCCAACTTAAAGGCAAGAAAATTTAAACAAATTGACCAACACAGTGACTATAATTTACAGTGTATATGACATTCTATGCCCATCTCCCTTCTACCCACCACCAAATTCTCAAATTAAGAATATGAACTTTTTTTGTGATTTGCTCTCTGAAACCCCAATTGATCCTTACAAGTGTTTGGAGACAGGCTACCTTTCAAGTTTGTTTTCATTTACATTATGGTTGTCATAATAGCAAATGCCATGAAAACACTAGCTATTATTATTATGATGATGATTATCATTATTAATAATACTAAAATTCTGGTGCTGTTTATTCTCATCAATATATGTGAATAGTTTGTTTTGTTTTTAATTCAGCAATCTTAAAATTTCTTATAATAAAATATATCTATATTTGTATCTATATAGATAGATTCATTTATTTATATTTTAGTTTTCATCCATTTTCCCATACTTCCTGACATGTCATTTTGGGACAGAAAAATCAGAAGAAAAGGATTAAAAAAAACACAAGAAAGAAAAGAAAAAAGAAAAAGAAAAAGGTGAAAATAGTGTTCATTGATCCACATTCAATTTCCATAGGTCTCTCTCTAGATGTGGATGATGGTTTTCATCCAAAGGTTTTTTGGGATTGTTTTGGATCACTAAATTGCTGAGAAAAACCAAATCTATCATACTCAATTATCACACTATTTTGTTTGTGCTGTGCAAATGTTTTCCTGGTTCTGCTTGTTTCACTCAGCATCAATCCTATGATAAGATATCACTCTTCAAATTAGGAAACTACAATTTATTCAGCTATTGCCCAATTAATACTTTTCCCCGTAATTTTGGAACAACATTTTGTGGAATACAGAGCCGTTTCAGTTTGAAACTATTTTTAAGATTTAAGGGCAATCTTCAATATTCTATTTTTTTATTATGACATTGTTAAGTTTAATGCAGGCATTGGCTAGCTTTTTTTCTGAACCTGTTTATGTTTTTGTGGGCTGTAAGCAAAGAAGCAACCATAGTGCCACCCTTCTGGGGAGTTCTGTTATAGGATCAAAGTTAGCAAGATAGGAAATGAGGCAGAACACGAGTCCCAGAACAGGAAGATGACCTTTACTTCTGCTTTATATACTTAGTGTGTGACTCTAGCCATGTTAACCTGCCACCATCTCATTTTATTCATCTGCAAATTGAAGAAAATAATACCATTATTTCCCAGAGTTGTAAGAATCAAATGACAATATATTCTTTGAAAACTCATAAAGTAATATAATATAGGATCATAGAATTTGCATTGGCATAAGTATTGACTTGGTATCTTATTCAAATTCTTCTATTTTATATACAGATATGCCGGGGCCAAAAAAAAAAATATTTTAGTTGCCTGAGAGCATAGAAAAAATCAAAATTGGAGCCACAAATTTACCCTATCTTTGTGTTGTATTATTTAATTCCTATCACCACACGTAAAATGTTTGGAATATAAAAAAAAACTGGCACACTAATGAATTGTTGGTGGAGTTGTAAACTGACCTAATCATTCTGAAAAGCAATTTGGAACTATGCCCACAGTGTTATAAAACTGTGTATACCCCTTGATTTGGAAATACCACTGGAAATGCTATATTCCAAAGAAATAAAAAAGGAAAACATGTATTTGCAAAAAAAAAAAAATATTTATAGAGGCTCTTTTTTGTGGTGCTTAAGAATTGGAAAACAAATTAATGCCCACCAACTGGGGAAATGGATAAACAAGTTGTGGTATATGATCATGATTAAATATTATTTTGTTATAAGAAATGACATGCAAATTAAAGCTCTGAGGTACCATCTCACATCTCTCAGATTGGCTAAGATGACAGGAAAGGATAATAACAAATGTTGGAGGGGATGTGGGAAAACTGGTACACAAATTCATTATTGGTGGAATTGTGAAATGATCCAACCATTCTGGAGAGCAATCTGGAATTATGACCAAAGAGCTATAAAACTGTGCATAACCTTTGACCCAGCAATGCTATTATTGGGTCTGCAGCCTATGAAATCATGGGGGGGGGAAGAACCCACGTGTGAAAAATGTTTGTAGCAGCTCTTTTTGTGGTAGCAAAGAATTGGAGAAGGAGTGGATGTCTATCAATTGGGGAATAGCTGATCTAGTTGTGGTATGTGAATGTAACGGGATATTATTACTTTATAAAAAGTGATGAACACTTTGATTATAGAAAAGCCTGTAAAGATTTACACAAATTGATGCTGAGCTAAACAAGCAGAACCAGGAATACATTGTACACAATAACAGTAAGAATATGCATTGATCAACTGTGAAAGACATGGTTCTTCTCAGTAGTTCAGTGATCCAAAGCAATCTTAATAGACTTTTGTACAGAAAAAAGAATCTAGAAAAAGAACTAAGGAGTTTGAATATAAATCAATACATGTTTTGTTCACTTCTTTTTTTCTGTTTTGTAAATCTTTCCTATGCTTTTTCCCCTTTTGCTCTGATTTTTCTCGCACAACATGATTACATGTTTGATCCTATAACAGAACTCCTCACAAGGATGGCACTGTGGTTGCTTCTTTGCTTACAATCCACAAAAACATAAATAGGTTCAGAAAAAAAGCAAGCCAATGCCTGCATTAAACTTAACAATGTCATGATAAAAAATTATAATATATAAACAATATGTATTAAAAATAAATTAAAAAAAGAAAGATATATGTTAACATTAGAATGAATATGTTTTTATTAATGGAAATGCTATTAAGAAGACACATTACCATCTGCTTTGATGATGCTCCTTAAGGACCACAGAGCCTTTTCATTTAATTTGCATCTCAAAAAATGTCCACACATATTATATGCACTTTTTAGTATGTTAACTCCTTGAAAGCTACAATTATCTTGATTTTCATTGTGTAAACTCAGTACTTAGTACAATTATTTGCATTCAGTAAGTAGTTGGTTATTTTTTCCCCATTCATTCTTTTATATAGAGTAAAACATTTTTATATCGTGGGTTGTGACCCCATCTAGGATTTTGTAACTGAATGTGGGGATTGGAAAAAATTGAGATTAAAAAGCATGAAGTATTCCACAAAAATTTAATTCTTTATGTAAAAATAACCGCATATACCCATCTTACTAGTTTGAAATTTATTTTCATCTTTAATAAATAGTAAAAGTTTATGTATACCAAATATTGTTTGAAAATAAATTTCTCTGTGATTTATTATCAAAAAATGATAAGCAGGCTTATTTCAGAAAAATTGAAAAGACAAGAACTGATAAAAAGTGAATTGAACAGAATTAGGAGAATTTTATAAACAAAAATATTATACAATGAATAATGATTAAAGACAATACCAAGCATACTGCAGAGAAAGAATTGACTTTACTTGAGTAGAGACTGAAGTATGCCAATTTTCCCTTTCTTTCTTTTTTCTCTTATTTAAGTCTGTTTGTACAAAATGACTAATATGTAAATATTTTACATGCATACACAATTATAGCTTATATTCAATTACTATCTGATAGAGGGAGGAAGGAAGGCAGGGAGAGATAAAATTCAAATTCAGGACTATTAAGAAAACAATTATTTAAAAATTGCTTTAATGTGCCATTAATGAAAAATAATATGTGTATGTATATATATATATATATGTAGAATATATATAATATATATGTATATATACACACATACACAACCATATGTGTATGTGTGCATGTATATGTGTATATATTAAATTTATGGAAGAACAGATCTTTTTCTACATTTTATCCCCTGAATTATCCCAAACCACCTTATTTTTATATAACCCTTGAGGAACAATCATTTTTCAGAGGCTCCAATGCATTTTATCCTATGTCATAAATCTTATGGAGGGGAAGTGGAGGGAGGTGGCAGAGCCAAGATGGTGGAGTGAAGACATGACTCTCTGTCACCTCCTCTGATCTTTCTTTCAAACCAACAGCAGATTAAGCCTTTAAACTGGTTTTCAAGCAACAGAACTAACAGATATTTGGACCACAACACATTTCCAGAACAAGATACCTTGGAAATTTTCATAACAGGTCTGTTTCAAATGGATAGGGAAACAATCTACCTAGCCCAGACCTCAGCACAGGGAGCCTGAGACAAGGGGCTGGAGCAGGGAACCCGAGTGTTGCTGTGTCCTCAGACAATAAATAATCAGCGGGATGATTTTAGAGAGGACTGGAAAGATTTACATGAACTGATGCTAAGTGAAATGAGCAGAACCAGGAGATCATTGTACACAGAAACAAGACTTTATGATGATCTATTCTGATGGGCCTTACTCTTTCCAACAATGAGATGATTCTGATCAGTTCCAATAATTCTGTGATGAAGAGAGCCATCTACACCCAGAGAGAAGAGTGTGGGAACTGAGTGTAGACCACAGCATAACATTTTCACTCTTTCTGTTGTTGTTTGTTTGCATTTTGTTTTCTTTCTTAGTTTTTATTTTCCCCTTCTTGATCTATTTTTCTTGTGCAGCAAGATAATTGCATAAATATGTATACACATATTGGATTTAAAATATATTTTAATATATTTAATGTATATTGTATTATTTGCCATCTAAGTGAGGAGGTGGGGAAAGGAGGGGAAAATTTGAAACACAAGGTTTTTCAGGGATCAGTGTTGAATAATTACCCAGGCATATATTTTGTAAATAAAAATTTTTAATTAAAAAAGAAAGAAATATTTCTAACAAAAAACAGCCTTGATAAGATAGATAAAAGTAAAAAAAGAAACTTATAAACCTACGTACTCCAAATATATCACACTATTCCTTCATCTAAAAGAAAAAAGAAAAATAGAAATGAATTCCTCAAAATAATAACAACAAAAAGAAGAAATAACTTTTTTTCTTGCAAGTAGTTTACAAATTTTATCTCATTTGATTCTCACAGTCTTGAGAAGTTTTGTTTTTGTTCAATTGTTTCAATAATGAACAACACTTTGTGATTCCTTTTGGAGTTTTCTTGACAAAAACAATAGAGTGGTTTGCCTTCCCTTGTTCAGCTCATTTTATAGATGAATAAACTGAAACATATAGGATTATATGATTTGCCCTTGGTCATATAATTAGTAAGTGCTTAAGGGCATATTTGAACTTAAAAAGACAAATCTTGATTCCTTGCCTGGCACTTTATTCTTGTGTCAGCTTTTTGCCCTGTGAGGTATCATCCCCATTTTATATATCAGGAAATTGAGGAAGACAGAGGTTAGCTAGTAAGAATCTGAGGACAAATGTAAAATGAAGTCTCCCTGACTCTATCTAAAGCACTAACTACCTAAAATGAACCATGCTTAGCAAAAATCATTAGCACATGTTTCTACCCATTTTGGCGAGACAAATTTTCCCTTTATGCCATAGGACATTAAATGAGGCCTCTATGAAGGAGTAATGCAATAAGCTCATTTTAGGTTGAAATTCCAGTAACAAATCAATCAAAGCAAGCAAAAATTCAAAGGGATTAATCAGACTCCTTCCAACCTTTTGGGTCATGAATTACCCCTTTTAAGGACTATGTGCCCTTGGAGGAATCACAAACAGATAAAGTACTTTTGTTTTTGTTTTTTGATACATTAAAGATCAATGCATAGTTCTAGGGCTCTTAGTCCCGCCTGAGAATAAACAATGTCAGGCACCAGACAATGGACGACTCTTTTTTGTCTCCATTACCCTATTTTAAAGTTAATGATCCCTGCTTCATGCAGTGAGCAGGGGCAGCAGTGTTGAGGGTAGTAAAATAACATTGATCAGAATCTTAATTTATCTTTAATGTGCCTTATCCTTCTAAGAAGATTAGTATTGATTGTTTTATTTATTTATTTGTTTTTGGGAGAGAATGGCATTTTTAAAATGTAGTCTTTGATTATTGAGAATATAAAGTTTCATGATCTTAGAAGACACCAAAAAAGAATGAAAGAATAAAAAGGTACTTTTGATATTCCAGCAACAACACAACAACAAAAGAAACAGTTGAAATAGGATGAAATATACAGAAACAGAGAGTCAGAACAGAAACAAATTGGTTGAGTCCCATGGATTTTCAATAGTTGTTAGATCAAAAGATTAAAAAACTGAGAACTTTCAGTGCATAAGAAATAAAAAAAAATGAAAGGGTTAAGAAGTGATTGCTAGTGACAGGAATAGGGTACTAATATCTAGACAAGGAGACAGGTTGGTATTGCATTCCTTGAATTTCCTTCTTAAGGTAATTGAAAAGAGGAGCTATGAGAAGTGACAACAGATATATGATATAAAATAAAGACAGAAAATCTACTTATAAAAGTTAAAATACAAATTAAACTGATAGATAAAAATAATGTGATTGATTTATATGTAATATTTTTAAATGGGCAAATGACAAAACCACTCCAGTATCTCTGCCAAAAAAACCCCCCAAAACCCAAAAAACCCCACAAACAAACAAAAAAGTGGGGATGACAGTCAGACAGGACTGAAAACAATAACAATAATGCATTATTACATCAAAAGACATAATTGACCTGACCAGCAGGTCATCAACGTGGGTCAAGCGAGCAGGACATAAGCCGGGGGAGCAGAGCTCCTAAGGCCGAATGGCCTGGGGAGACACAGAGGTCTGGGGACAGGATCGCAGAGAGGAAGGAGACAACTCTAGGTTATGGTAGATTATGTCTCGAGTTTATTGAGTTTGCACAGAGTATATATAGGCAGATGACCACAATGTAGTAACAGCACATTGAGCAAGAAGACAGATGGGGTGTGACACTCTGAAATGAGGGGTGGGGGTCAGGTGTCAAAGGTTAGGGGCTCCAAGGGTGGAGTAGAACAATGATATCTTGTAGTTTCCTGAGGCGTGTCGTTCTGCATGCTTATGCTGGAATATGCAGTGGTTGTTCTTAGATATTCAGATATTTGTGTCAGGGTGGGGAGGGGGAAGGTGAAAAGGGTTAAGGTTCAGTCTTTTGGCAAAGGGGGGAAAAGGGGGGAAGGTTAAAAGGGTCATGGTTTTAAGGTTCAGTCTCTGGCACATAATATAGGGGATTTTAAGAATGGGGGGGGTTAGCATGAGCCACAGAAAGAGTATAACATTTTTTTAATTACTTTGATGCTTCAATAATATCTTTTTTCCATCAGTGTGGGTACCTCTATCCCTGATTTGAATGACAATCCTACTGTGACTTTCTGGGCATATCTTCTTGAATTGCTGTGCTAAAATATTCATCTCTATACAGTCAACCTAGTGATATTCCTACTGAATTCAAAGCTGGTCACTGAGATATCTTTCTTAGGTCTCTAATAAAATTTTTTTTTTCTTACTTGGAATGATATGTTGTAAAATGCATCCAACTGTCATATCCTTATGGAATTGAGGGACATCTCAATACCTTGATCAGAAATTGGAGTACAACTGCAGTGGAAGATTTTGTCATTGAAAATCTTAAAGAAAATAATGTAACAGCATGAAATTTCTAGATTTTAAAATGTGGAATTTTTAGTTCATCTACTTCAGTATTAACTGGATACTTCAAATTTTGTTTATCTTGTATTTCTTTTTACTTGGATCAAATTGAAAAAAAATAGAAGAGATCATTGTCCCAATTGCTTTTATTTTATATTTATTATCTTCTTATTTTATTAATAAAATAGCTGTTGTTAGTTTTTTATGTTATTGAAATATATACATTTACTTTATTTGTGGCTGTAAAGAGAAACCAAATAAATGTTTCATAACATATTACTACACATTTTTTAGGGACTTATCAAAACTTGAGCAGCAAACATTTTGCTCTGAAAGGCTCATAGTAAGTTTGACAGGATAATTCTTGAACATAGTCCCTAAATCTCTATTAGAACAAAGTCATTACTTGAAAGCTTCTCAAGTACTGTAGAAAATTGAAATTAGTATAATAGAATCATCATTAGGAACCTCAAAAACATTCAAGCTTATAAGAGAGTTGTGAGAGTTATATAGTGCTATTCAATTATGAGGTGATTGGATTATTCCCCCCAAAAGATTTACACTACCAAGTAATCAATAAACTTGGGGTTATCTAAAACATTTACCATCCTTAGGTAATTATTCCTAATACTTAACTCCCTGGCCACCAATTTGCAGGTGGAGAAGGCATTCCTAATGGAGCACTTGAATTTCCTTGCCAATTGTTCTAATAACATTAATTGCTGACAGATGGTTTCAACAATAACAGCAAGTATTTATTTCACTGGGATAACACTATCAATGTAAATGTGTACTAGGCAGCTTCCTCTCCCTTTTCTCATCTTCAGTGAAGTAAAATAGGGAATGGTTCATTGTTGTTGGGATTCCAAAAAGGCCTGAGGCTCTCTAATTTGAGAAAATTCATTGCTTCTTGTTGTATATGGCATATACAGAAAACATAACAAATTAAAATACAGAAGCAGATTAGCAGAGGATTGACTTTTGTTCTTGGTCTTTGGAGCACAATCTCAAGAGTCAGACAAATGTCATGTTTTTCTGACCATTTTCTTATACTGAGTAGCTAATGTTCCCTAAATGAAGATATGTCAGGGGCATTACTCCTGTGCCATTTAAAGTCAAAAGAAAAATAATAACATTAATAATAATAAATTAAAATAATATTTGAAAGTATAAGACTTATTGTAGAAATAAATTGCTGTTGATCAGATCATAGATGAAGATCGATTACATAGTGTGACTGATGCTACCTCCAGAGGAAAAAGCATACTGCTCTGAGCATTTAAGCTATCTTTCAGTCCTACAATTCCTTTCTCCATTCCAAAATACATACACATGTCAGATGATGATCATAGAATATTTTTGGAAATTTTTCACATTAAAGCTATTGTGAAATGGGACCTTTTCTGATGCTTTTGAATCCTTAAAAATCGAGGCTTCTCTTCTTCAAGTTGTTTTTTCTTGAAAATTTATGAGTGTTAATTGGCCCTGCGGCATAAGGTTGAACTTCTGCAATTATCATTGTCTAGTGTACATTAATTTAACTTGTGGGTCAGTGCTTTATATTCTCATGATTGGCCTCTGACCATCAGTGACATAAAATATAGGCATCTGTGTGTTGGGGGAATCCTCTGATGGACTGGTCCATTTAAGGATATGGTGGTCAGTGGCAATGTGTAATCTGGTCAATAACAATATTCACAAATAATCTGAGAGTCATTTTTATAGTGACTGCTCTTATCTTAGAGTGATGGGGATGACAAAAGTGTTCATAAAATATGATTAAAATGGAAAAAGGAAAAAAAAAACAAAGGACGATTATGAAAATACAAGAACCTAACAACAACAAGCTATTAACATGCAAGGAAAAGTTATTGTAATAAATTATATACAATAGAATAATTTATTTAACTCAGGAAGATGGTTTCCTAAAACGAGCATTGCTATTTAAAGCAAATAAAAGTAATAGTAACAGCAACCAAAATAATGATGATGATGATAATGATGATGATACAGATTAAATCTGCCTCTGTGGGTCCCTTCGGTATGAAGTGATTCATATTGCCTTAACACCTTGCAATGTACAAAAAGTCACAACCATCAATATTAGGAAGTCTGCCTTGGATACCCGTTAACTTTTCAGACAGAGACTTCTAGGGAAGTTTATAATCAAGATATCTTTTACTATAATACACACTGTAACCTACTTAGTCCTTCCCATTCTATATAAAAATTCATGTTTTTTCTCAAATTTTAAGGGTAGGTCCAGCAGCTTCCTAGTTTTGAGGGTGTATCAATGAAGACCATGGACTGTTTGTGTTTCTTACACTCATTAAATAATCCATTTACTGCCTTTATATGGTCATATGCCCAGGGACTAATTCAATGTTAGGTATGTAGGCAGAACTCAATAAATGCTTGAAGAATGAACTTAATGTAAATTAAATAAAATTCAAAACCTTAAGAATTGAGGCAAGTCATATTAGGAATGAGGACAAGGGATATGACATGAAAGATGGTTGGATTTTTCAAAGGTCTGAGTTCTCCTTATGAGTAACTGTCACTCCTGCATATCTACGTGGCACCCAAGCATTTATAGCTCCAATACACAGATACTTAACATGTATTTTGCAAATTTTCAGAAATGAAAGCCCTTTCTTTTCACTTCATAGGACTGCAAAGATGCCAAATTTTCAAGAAGTCTTAATGTCACCACCTTCCCTGATACTACTCTGAAAGCGACATGTTTTGAAACACTTGAAATGCACACCGCATAAATCACCAATGTCCAGGCTACAGTGACAAAGCTGCAGAATTCATTGGCTGCCTTCCCTTAGTAATGAACCTGAGTGATATCTACTCTCTCCTCAGAATAACTAAAGTGCACTAATGTGAACTTCGGTCTTTGAATTATATTTTATATGTAGCTGCCTGGTAAGCAAATTTGATTTCATGCAAATATTTTGAAGCAGATTAGTTGATGGAGAAACAGCATCTGAATGCTAATAATATGCCTCTCTCCAGACACAGGGTGAAAACTCATTCAATCCAAAGAAAAGTGTCAACTTTAATAAAGCAATGTCAGGTTTTGCCTCCCCCATAGCTGGCCTATATTGACATGAAAAATTATAATGGTGAGAAAACACAACTTTTCAGATATAAATAACTTAACTGTTCTATGAGATTTTCATCAGAAAGGGCTAAGTCTATTGAAGGAAGGGAATTTTCTAAAGAATATCATTGCCATCTATTGTCAAGGAAGTCTTTTGAAATGATCAGGGCTTCCCCCACACACTAAATCAACTTATATAGACTTTCTTTTTAAGTAATTTTGTCAATCAGAAGACACAAAAGTAATTTTGGTAAAGAAAACATAATTTGGTGGATTTAGAGCCAGAACACTAAGATTTGACTTCTACTTAATATTTGGAAAGCCTTGAGGTCTACTTTCCCTCTTTCACCTGAATTTCCTCTATTATCTAATGAGGCTATTGAACTAGACCATTTTACCTCATAATTCCAAGTTATAGCTTTCTTTTTCTTTTTGGGGGAGGAGTACTACAATAAAGGGAACTTTATTGAAACACCCAAAGATGTTTTGATACTTGAATCTGAATGCCTGTTTGAATATTCTTTCTTACCTATGTCCCAGTTTCTTTTTTTTAATTTAATTTTATTTTTTTTAATTTTTATTTTATTTGCATAACATAT
>JAJPUD010012405.1:0-18513 GCA_023553655.1 Myrmecobius fasciatus | reverse complement strand
GAAGAAGAAGAAGAAGAAGAAGAAGAAGAAGAAGAAGAAGAAGAAGAGGATTATTTTTGGCTACTTAGTAGAAGGTAATCTCAATATGACTCATGTGTGATGACAAATTTAAAAAGCTAATATGATCTTAGACTGCATTAGGAGAGACACTTTCTAAAGAAAGTTCAGAATTACGTGACTACTTTTTCCCTGGTTAGGCTACTTGGCTAAGACCATGTGAAGATCAGGACATCATATTTTAAGATTAACAAACTGGTGAGATTAAAAAACCAACAGTGGGGATAATGAGGCATCCATGCCTTAGAAATGTTTGTTGAAGGAATCAAGAGTGGTAATGTAGTGCCTTATGGACAAGATAGCAGATGGTAAATATGATTTTTCTCTGTTGAATGAAACTTATTGTAGCACCAAAAACTTTTGAGATCATTCAAAAAGAATACATGCATACATACATATATGCATATATATACACATATGTATGTGTACATATATATATATATGTAATGTATTTATAAATTTCCAATGTACAGTCAATTTTAAGGGGAGAGTAGTGATGCCACAAGCTGTATATAATAATGAGTATATAGGAATTTATTTGGATGGCTGATTATCTTGAAGATCAAGGTACATGAACACAATTTGTTGCTACAGTGAAACCAGATTAATTGATTCTCCTTTCAATGCTTCCCTGTCTACTCCCTCATCTGGACTAGAATTCACATTTCTTACCCTCAAATGGTATTTATTTGCTACCTATCTGTACTTCTAGTATCCATAAAACATTGGAATATAAGTATTCTATTGTCTGACTCTCCCACATTATGCATAAAATCATGTTGCCATATATAATTAAGAAATTTGAACCATATCTTTGGTGTATTTATAATAGAGGGTATATGATTGTCTCACTCAATGCAGGGCAGCACCTGGGATTCAATGAATTGTCTTAAAACGTTCCCTGGAGGAAGTGAGAGCTTCAGTAATCTACTCAAGGTATCATAATCAGTATGTGCCAGAGGCAGGGAATCAGTCCATGTCTTTATTGATCTGAGATTAACTTTGAGATATCCTAAGTAAGGTTGCCTCTCCTGTTCAGGAAAAATGAGATGTAATATTTTATTTTGGTGCTTGGGTATTTGAATAATACAATAAATAATTTAAGAGATATCAGCATGATAAGACCATTAGTAGAGTCTATGAGAGAATAGCCTCAAAATCTGAAAAATCTAGATTGATATAGTGTTTCTAACCTCTTATTTAGTTAGTTGATTCTGAGTATGTCACTAGACCTCTATATCAGTTTTCTTGTCTGTTAAATAAGAGAGATGAACTGGATGACATCTAGTATTGTATTAGTATATAATCTTGTATTAATGTTCAATCTTATATTGTATTCTTATATTAATATACAATCCCTTTAACATACAGTTTTGAGAAAAAAATAGTGAAATGCACAAAACTAGAAATCTCAAAGCATTTTGGATCCTCAGTAACTTTTTAAAAATTGTCTGAGTTGGTGATGATGGGAGAAGACTGGTATTATTTCCTAAATACATTTAAAAAAGAAAGTCAATTGAATATTTTATCTCTCATTTTAAGAATGGCTACTGTGGTCCCTGCTGTCCTATAGTGCTGTTGATTTTATGTGACTTAAGGGTGGAGATGAAAGATGCATGCTTCAAAAATAGCCAAATTGACTAAAGCAGAAACTTTTTAAATTCTCAAAAGTGTACAATCAGCAATACTCCCAAAGTTCTGGCAAAAATATTTGAAGCAGAACAACACAAGGCCAAGGATATTATTAATGAGTACCTCTCTCTTAGGAAACTTGTTCTAACTTATTAAGGAATTTAAAGTTGTTTCCATTTTGTAAGTATTATGGTAAAATATGTGAAATTAATGGGTTAGTCTCAGGTACATTCATGATGACTCATACAAACTCTAATGATCATCATTATAATTGACACCCTCGTTGGCAGTTTTAGCAGAGAGAGCTTGAAAAATAAAATAAACAAAAATAAAAATAAATAAGTAAACAAAAACATAAAGACCAGAAATATCTGTCATTGAGTAAAAAAAAATTATGATATTGTGAAGGGATATTGACAGGCTAAAGTAAGGATATTTGTACTTCTATGCCTTGTACTAGTATGTGTATAGCCAACTGTCAATCTGACTGATCATAGACAATATATTTCAACAAGAAAATTGGAAGCATTATAAGGGGGAAAAAGATACTTTGACCTCAGAGAAATGACATAGCAACCACTGAACCATCTCATGCTGTAACTGTTCCAGTAAGTATCCATTTCTTTTTTATGACAAGATTACAGCCTAGTGATATGTGCTAACAGTGTACAGTTATCAAACTTCTTGTAGGAAATAGAAAAAAGGTAAATCTTACTGGAACTTTTCTCAGGCAAAATAAAATATATAACATAACAATTAAGGAATCATCATTGTATTACTTTTAAGAATATTATCTAAATTGACTAACATAAAAGCAACTGTCAGAAGACAAGATATAGTGTTTTAAAAATATATATAGCCTGGGGCAGCTAGGTGGCATAGTGGGTAGAGCACCAGCCCTGAAGTCAGGAGGACCTGAGTTCAAATCTGGTCTCATACACTTAATATTCCCTAGCTGTGTGACCCTGGGCAAGTCACTTAACCTCAATTGCCTCAGCAAAAAGCCAAAAAAAAATATATATATATATATAGCCTATATATATATATACATATATTCAAAGTTATTATCATTATTGCCTCAAAATAATTACCAATACTTATATTGAAGACAACTGTTATTGTTATTCCTTTATGAGAGGAATAAATTAGAATATTTTTTATTTGGTAAAAGAAGGTCTCTTCTGTAATTTCATTATAGGGCTATTAATCACTGACTTTTGTATAGCTTTTTCAAATTTAAAATGTCCTGTGAATGTATTATTGCATTTATGGTTTAAAACAACACTATGAGGCAGTTCCTAAAGGTAGCTTTCTTTTTTTATGAATTAGAAAGTTTAAGCTCTGAATAGTTCAATAATCTATACTTGATCTAATAGCTACCAAGTAGTAATAAATAAGAGGATTGGAACCCAGTTTTCCCTGATTAAAATCCAACCCTTTTATATACCACATAAAGAGATACAATATTTGAGTGATTAATAAATTAATTAAAAATATTGAATTTGATTAAAAACTGTGATTAAAGAAAGGAAAATAATCTTATTTGTGATACCATCATCATCATCATCACCATCATCATAATCATGATGTAATAGAATTACTTCCATGTCACAATCTTTTTTAATATTTGCTTATGGTTAATGCTTGAATAAACTGTAAAATCTTAATAGAAATTTCCTGATCTTGCTCAAAATTGTAAAAGCAGGACACAGTCTCTACCATTCTACAATGGGGTTTGGAAGTAGAATTTTGGTGGAAAAACGGGTATCTACAAGACACAAAGTATATAGATCTGTATTTGTCACCTTTTTCCATGTACATGTTGTTCTAAAGGTGTTCAAAAATCTTTCATTTTTAGGGATACTGGAGCTATAGCTTGGTAGTCAAGATGACAATTCACAAAAGAAGAGGAAAATCTAAATGGGAATTTTTTTGGGCAGAGATTGCACTTAGTTTTAGCAGTCCTTTTCTTCTAATTAGCAGCAAATGAAAATGAATAGATTCTTAGTTCTCCTCTGACTTTTGAAAAATGCTACATTATTCATTCCCTCTAGAAATTGCTTCTCCAGGAATGAGGAGCTTAATGCAAAGTCATCCAGTAACAATTCAGAAATTTCTTGTTAGATTAGTTTTAAGTGCAGTTTCATATCTATTTTATTATTCTTCTTTTACATGATACATGTGATTACAATAGTAGCCTAAGCATAGACTCTGCACTAACATAGCCACCTGTGAACATTAACCACAAACTTCAAATCTTTCCACAGTTTTCTTTTCTTTTTCTATTTTTTTTTTTTTTTTTTGCTGAGGCAATTGGCGTTAAGTGACTTGTAAGTGACTTGCCCAGGGTCACACATCTAGGAAGTGTTAAGTGTCTGAGACCAGATTTGAATTCAGGTTCTCCTGACTTCAGGTCTGGTGCTCTATCCACTGCACCACCTAGCTGCCCCTTTTCCACAGTTTTCTACCTGTAGTAAACAATATTTATTGAAAGACACATGCATTGTATAAACCTCCCCCAAAACACACATACACACACACACACACACACACACACACACACACACACACACACCACATATATATGTCCAGCACTGGCAAAAAGAATAAATGGTAGTCAAGACCATCTCTACAGTTGTTATTTAGCAATTCAGACCATCTATTGAAATGATACATAAAAAGTAACTTGACATCTAGTGTATCTACTCTTTGCCAAATAATCACCATCATTGACTTTGTTCAGTAAACCCCTCAACTATCTGTAACCCTTCCAACCTCTTTAACATTTCTGACTACACAAGCAGAAATCCTCTCTCCTCTAACTTCTCCATTTGTTATCAGTTAATACAGCAGGAAGTCACTGAAAGAAATTCTCCCATCCAATTCTGTCTTTCAGAACAGCAAAACCCAGTATGGGAAATTCTAGGTAAAAGACTCACAAGAAGTGACCATGGAACCAGGTTGATTTTAAAATGCTATCATATCAGAAATTATGTTAAAGCACTTCTGGACGAACAATGTATCAATTTTAAAATAATAAATATTGTAACTATACAAATCCATAACAGAAAGAAATTGATGTTGCTTAGAAAAATTCAAATATCATCAAGCAGATTAATGTCAGATGCAGTCAAGGAAAGAAATGAAGTGAGATCATTGCATCAATCAGATTTTACCTGAAATACATGTAGTATTTGGTAATAAATTAAACATGTAAAAAAACTGTTTGCAATGTGAAAATTATATACATCATGTTTTACACAGATTCACTTTGTTCAATCATGATTCCACCTACATATTCATCTGCTCGGCACAGATGAACACAGTGAGCCATGGGAGGTTCTATAAACAAAGCTTTCTAACCAGACATTTTCCACCAACAAAATCCAAAAGTTCTAAACATGAGGTAAACTACAGAAACCTTACCCTCAGTAGGTTAAGAATAAGTATTGTAAATAAACATGAATAAGTCATTTCATGTGCGCCTTCCTACTGTCAAATTATAACCTACCCATTTATCCCTGCTCTGCCTCAGCCAGTGCATTGAAAAAGAATGCCACATGGGCAGCATAGGCCATTACCTAACAAATATCTTTGTTCTCTACCTTTCCGCCAACATACATGAAAGTGAAACAGCCTAGCAGTTCTCCCCTATAATTTATCATTATTATTAAATAGACAAAGGAAGAAGCAAAGGCAATAATTTGGAACTTGAATTGTAATCCTTCAAGTACTATGTTGATTTGAGCTATTTTCTTCCCCAAAATACTTCTTTCTCCTCTCAATATTCTCTGACTCTTTCTTCCTTCCTCCTCCACTTACTTTTTTCCTCCCCCTCTTCCTTTTTCTCCTCTTCCCTTTATTGTTTTTCTTCCTTTCATTCTTTCTTTTTTCTTTCTTCCTTCTTTCCTTCCATCTCCCTTTCTTTTTCCCTCTCTCCTTCCTTCCTCTCTCCCTTCTTCCTTCCTTTCTTCCTTCCTCCTTTCTATATTTTTCCTTTCTTTCATCATTCATTCATTCTTTCTTTCTTTCTTCATCTTTTTCTTTCTTCCTTCTTTCCCTCCTTCTTTCTTCCTTCTTTCCCTTTCTCCTTCCTTCCACTGTTCCTTCATCCCTCCCTCCATACCTTCTTTCTCTCTCCCTTTCTTTCTTTTGCTTTCTTCTTCTTTTCTTTCTTCCTTCTTTACTCATTCCTTCCTTCTTTCCTTCTCTCCTTCCTTCCTCCCTCCCTCCCCTCTTTCTTTTCCTTTTCCTTTTCATTCATTCTTTCTTTTTTTGTTTCTTTCTTTTTCTTTATTCCTTCTTTTCCTCTCTTGTTCATTCCTTTCCCCCTCCCCTCCTCTTTCTCTTCCTTTTCCTCATTTTTTTTCTTTTTTCCCCTCTCCTCTTTTTTCTCCTCCTTCTCATCTTCCTCATCCTCCTCTTCCTCCTGCTCCTTTTCCTTCTCCTCCTCATTCTTCTTCTCAGTTTATACTCCTCAAAAAAGAAGGTGACATGGCCAGGGGCTTATTAATTGAGAGAGAACAATCAGGGCAAAGATAACCTGATGGATCAGTAGAAAGAGTGAACTGATATGGGAGTGAATTTAGCATAACTGTGATCCCTCATGAGATGAGGGGGTATCTGTGTTTGCTTTATTTTGTAATTAGAACTTTTCATATACAACATGTAGTTTCCACTCCGTAGCTGATGATAAGGGTGTCACTTCCAGAAGTGGTGTACTAGATAAAGTACTACACTTGGAGTTACGGACACCTGAGTTCAGATTTAGCTTTCATCACATAATAGACACTTGACCCTTATAAGTCATTGATAGGAAGATAATAATAAAATATATTTCCCAGGATTATTTTGAGGATAAAATAAGAAAAAAAATTGTAAAACATTTTGTAAATCTGAAAGCAAAGTGTCTATATTGGCCATCATATTCTATCTGCAATGGACAGAAAGCCATGCAAGAATCTTTATACGTGTTCCAAATTGAAAAATACCACTCAATCAATGTATCTGCCAAGAAGCATGGATGATATCAACAAAGTCATGGAGCTCCCGGCACTGAGTCCACTTTGATTAGTAACCATATATCTATATTTCCTATGACGTCACTTTTCCCACCTGAGGGTGTCCATTTTTGTCCTCATCTCCCTAAGCCTTGAAACTCTGTATAGCAAATAATAGAGACTATAGACACACATATGCTATGCATTTGTATGCTATGCATGTGTGAAATATGTGTGTGCATGTGTATATATACACATATGTGTGTATATACATATGTATGTATCTATATATGTATGATGAAATGCATTTAATTAACTTTTAAGGAATAAGGTCAAGAAGTAACTCATGAACAGAACCAGTGTACTCTACAAAATGAGAATATGAATCAATAAAAGCCTTCATGATATTGAGCAGATTCTTCTTGGTATATTTATGTGGAAAGCTTGAATAGTATACCAAAATGATAGAAGACACAGGGTATCACTTAATTTCTCAGTGCCCTCAAAAAACTCTACATGATCAAAAGTTGTAAGGTGAGTGGTGATCTGCATTAGTAGCAGTAGTTTCCTCACCTTGGAATAATCTAATTCATTTGAACAACAATTATATGTCCTATCCTTTTTTTTTTTTTATCATGCATCAGTTTTTAAAGTGCCTATGTTTACTATTAATAATGTAAAAGTGGAAATGACAAAAAATAACAGATAATTACATTGATTGTTTTCATAAACCATAAAGTAATAAATATGTTAAATTGGGAGTTTCTAATAACAAATCAAGGTGGAACATTAAATAACAAAAACCATTAAATAATAAAAACAAGGAAAATTTTGCCAGTTTCTATGTTTCATGTAATAAAATTACCATTTCAGCATATAAGCAGGTCTTTCTTTTATTTCCAAAATCTGAAGATCAATGGACCTAAATTCAATTTCAGGCTATCTCATTACTTTTGTTGCCCTCTGGAAGTTATTTATCATCCCTGGGTATCAGATGTAAAGTGATGGGCTTGAGTAGAATGGCCTCTTCCCTTCTAAAATACTAATCCATTCTATGGTTTTCCCAAGAGTATTTGCCTCAGCAATCACTTCCTAGGTTTCAATTATTCAAAATTGAATGGAGAATGGACTGCCCTAGAGAAGAACAGTCAAAAGCATTCCTCTTTTCTTCAATGACAAGCCTAGTCTGTCAGAACTCTCTCAGAACAAGGTAGAATTACTCCTATATTCCTCACAATACTGAGAGTAGATTACTGGCAAATCCCTATGCTCCTGCCCTCTTATTTTCTGCAATGTGACATAAATAAGAATTCCCTAAAGCATTGGCTTAACCCAATGAGCAATTTGTCATTTATATAGTGAATTCTTTGGGATATCTGAGTTTTTTTTTTTTTTTAATTAAGGGAAATTTTGGAAGAACCAGGCTTGCTCACATCCTTCTATTCTAGAAAGTCTACTAATTCTTTGGCATCATGCCTGGATTATTGCGATTGCTGGCTTTTTAAATTTCTTTTTCATCCAATTCTGTTTATCCAATGAAACATTGTCAACTAAAAAAAGGAAAGAAAAAAAGAATTTGGCTAGAAGTCAGGAAAGGGAGATCAGTTCTAAAATTCTTATCTGGCAAATACTACCTACTTAATAGTGGCAAGCCATTTAACTCCTCTGAGGTCAGTTCTTGAAAAAGGGGTTAATAATACCTGTGGTACTGATCTTAAAGAGATATAATATGTGTTAGGTATTGGAAATTTTTAAAAATTCAAAATTATTCCTACTCTCAAAGGCATTAGATAATAGCTAATATTTGGTAGGCAGCTAAATGACCAAATGGGTTAAAGCAATGAACTGACAGTCAGGAAGACCTACACACACATGAAGCCTCAGACACTTACCAAATCAGTGAATCTGGACTGGTAACTTCAACTCTCTCCACTTCAGTTTTTTCATATGAAGAATGAGGACAAAAATGACACGTTCCTTATAGACTTGTTGCAAGAATTAAATCAGATAACACATGTGCACATAAGCCTGGAAATCATATAGGCATGCTAATTATTGGGAAATAATTTATGTTAATTTATTAGCAAACCAAAAACTATAAATGTTAGCTATTATTTTGTTATTGTTATCATGCTTTGAGAAAATACCCTTATTCTCTACTGAATTAAATCTCAACTCAAGATCTGGACTTTCTAAACTTTTTACCAATTCCTCCCTTTTTTCTCACTCCTCAGACTAGGAGGCCAGAATCACAATTTTTCAGGAAGGGAAGGAATCAAAGAAGTTGAACCCATTACAAACAAAAATAGATCCTCTACAATGTCCCTAAGAAATGATCACATAGTATTTTCTATAAGATGTCTAAAGTGTGGGGCAGCTAGGTGGCACAGTGGATAGAGCACCAGTCCTGAAGTAGGGAGGACCTGAGTTCAAATCTGGTCAGAGACACTTAACATTACCTAGCTGTGTGACCCTGGGCAAGTCTTAACCTCACTGAACCTCAATTGTCTTTAGCGAAAAGTAAAAGAAAAAAAAAGAAATCTAAAGTGGAGAAATCCATAACTGTCCAGCCTTACTTTGTGACATCTAAATCTTAGCATATTTTCTTTGATGTGAGGACAAAATTTACTTTTTTGCAACATTCATTCATTTCTCCAAATTATGCCTTGCAAAGTTAAACCGAAGAATATCCCCCAAAGCCAGCCTTTCAAACTTTATGGAAGTTTTTATGCATCCTTTGTTTAACAAGAGCTAGATATCATACCCTCCTACTGATTCTAATATGACTAACTGTGATAAAATATGCCTATTATATTGTAATCTTAAGACTTGACATTTTTCAAGACTATTCACAATCATTGCTGTGGTTCTGTTGTTCTCAAGGAGGACCAGTGACAACACATCTTGACTTGTATCTAAGTAAGGGAGCACTGTGTAAAGTCACCAGCCTCTCTTTCAGAGTTATCAAAAAGGTAAGATAAAAATCAAGATGGCTGACAATGACAGACTGTCTATGTAATTCTTCCTTGGATACCCTCCCACCTGTCAATGTTCTTTCTCATATAGTATACCTTGTATGGAACACAATATTTCAAATGTTGTCTGATCAGGACAGGGAATAATGCAACTAATATCATGTGTTTTGTAGATAATATTTGTCAATGCAATTGTCAATGCAAATGTTCTATGACAATTATATTGCACTATTGAAACATAATAAAGTTATAATGATTCATAAAGCAATGTGTATTAAGATAAATAAATACTACAATTAAAAAACAATGAACAATAAAAAATAAAGTTATAGTCTACCATATCCACGAGTTCTAGTCATTTCCCCCATCACATTCTTGTCAAATTGATTTTAATTCATTATAAAATTTTAGTCATTTATTCACATATGATCATGATTTTCCATTAATCAAAATGACTCAATGAACTAAATGTAAGATTTAATTTAATTCAACCAAAATTAGCAAAAAAAAAAAAAAAAAAAATCAAGCAAGTTCCAGGCTCTATGTTAGATAATGGTACTACAGAATCAAAATGAAATAATCCCTTGCCTCAAGGAGCTTTGAAGTTCCTCTTCATAATAAACAAGTGTTCCTGTGAATAAGCATAAAATACATGAACCATAAATGCAAAGTAATTTCAAGGGGAAGTAACAAATAATTTAAGGCTAAAAAGTGAGCAAGGTATTTTACATGTTTTCACATTTGATCATTTTATATTTTATATATTTCGAGGAAATTCAAATAAAGATATCACATCAAGTCAGCATTTATGCTTTGTCAAGCTTATCCATGCATACCAGGTTTGATTCTTTAATAAAAGAACAGAAATCACATGCATTAGGCTTTAGATTAGGTGGATTCATTTGCACTCTAAAGCTTGTAAATTATTGTTGTAAATGAAACCTATTTAGAATGTTGTCATATACAGATAGAGCTTTGCTTGGTTCAGTAAATGCCTGACTGCTTATGAAGTTAGTCATTATAAAAATACAAAATAAAGGTCAAAAATACCATTCTGACAGAAAGTAGTTTCTTTTGACAGATAGATCCATTGCATTTTGGTGCTGTTTTTAAACTTTCTTATCCTTGAAAGTTCTTTTTTTGGCTTTTTTTTTCCTTTCTTTTTTTCTTTTCTTTCTTTCTTTCTTTCTTTCTTTTTTTTTTTTTTATAAATATCCCAGATGACAAAGCGCAAGCTGCCTGTGGCCATTTGAGCTCATCAGCATTCTAGGATGACATCTGCCAGGTAACAGGCTGGGTATCAGAACTGAAGATGTGCTTTTCTGCACTGGAGGAGGAAAAGGAAGAAGGCAGCCTGGCAACTCTGTAGACATACTACCTCTGGATATTACTTGGCTCTTTTTTAAAATCACTCAAATGTTAATTTTAAAAATTATGAACTGAAAGATGTCATTTCATTAATTTACTAAAACATCTCTACAGTGGTGTAGTATGCTATTTGATTAAGTGGCATGGCCCCAATTGAATGCTTCAATGAAATGCTTCAAAAGGAATTAGTTATAAAAACTCACTTTCTTCCCCAGATGCTTTACATAAAACAAATATTGGTGGAAAGGTTGAAATCTAATAATTTGGAAATGATATTCTTTTTTAAAGTATTTTTCCAATTACATGTAAAAAACATTTTCTGTTTGTTTGTTTTTTACAATTTTGAATTCCAATCTGTCCTACCATCGCTCCCCTCCTCACTGAGAAAGCAAGCCCTTTGAGAAATGTTGTATATGTACAGTCATGTTAAAGATTTTTTTCCACATTTGTATAATTAAGAAAGAAAATAAACTAAAAAGAGAAAAAAAGAAAGTAAAAAAGGAAATAAAATGATAAGCTTCAATCTGCTTTCAGATTCTAACAGTGAGAGATAGATAGCATTTTTCACCAAAGGTCTTTAGTAATTTTCTTCGATCATTTTATTGCTGAGAAAAACTATTATTCATAATTGATTATCAAATAATATGTTAATTATTGTGTGAAATGTTCTCATGGTTCTGCTTACTTCACTTTTCATTACTTCATATAAATCTTTCCAAGTTTCTCTGAAAGTGCGCTGTTCATCAACAGAAATGATACTATTTTTAAAAAAATTGATAAAAACACATTGATCTCTCTATGCACATATAACAAATGTACATATACAAATATTTCTGTACATATAAAATGCATTTTGGCATGCATTTTTCCACATATATATGCACTTGTATATACATATAACCTGTGATTTCACTATTATAAAGTAATTACCAAATGAAGAAAGTCACTCCAGCAATACATTTCACTTCCTTTATAATTTCTAGCCTTATAGAGACTGTACAGAGCATTTGCCCAGGGTCACAAAGCCAGAAATGTCAAAAGGCCAACATTTAATTCATCAAAAAAATTTTCTTCTGTACTCCCTCCATTTTCTCTCTGTCTCTGTGTGTTTCTCTGTGTCTCTGTCTCTCTTTCTCTCTCTGTCTCTCTGTCTCTGTTTGTCTCTTTGTCTATGTCTCTCTCTATACGTGTCTCTCTCTGTCTCTGTCTCTCTGTCTCTCTGTCTCTCTTTCTCTCTCTCTCTTTTTCTGTCTCTTTTTTTTTTCTGTCTCTCTTTCCCCCTCGTCCCCGCAGTGGAGAATACTGAGCTACCTGGTTACATGGTTTGGGGGAATCTTGTTTTATTAAATTGACATCAGGTAGAACTGCAGAGATAAAGTGGAGTAGGCTGCAAAATCCACATTATACCCACTGTAAATAAAAATTGTGATATCCTGCCATCTAGGGGAGGGGTGGGGAGTTGGGGGGAAAAATCTGTAACAGAAAGCTATGTAAGGGTTAATGTTGAAGAATTACCCATACATATGTTTTTCAAATAAAATAAAATTAAAAAAAAATTCTGGATGGAGTTTATTACTCTACCAGCCAATCAGCAGCAGCAGCAACAGCACCACCACCACCAAAATCATCATCATCATCATCATCCATATGTCCTTGGAAACAATCCATCTTTTTTTAATAGAGTATTGTCAAGAAAACTAAGAAACCATAAGTGTATATATATATATGTATATATATATATATATATTATTTGCATAAAGATTCCTAGAGAAAAACCTAACATTGCTGCTGACCTTCAATCTCTCATCTCCAACTATTAGCCATGTGAAACTGGATGTCAACTAGACATATCATCTGCAAAGAAACCAAAAAATTCATGTGCTAGTATTCCCTCCACTTTAATTTTGGCTTGTAGCTTCAAAGTTGAAAAATTTACCAGCAGTAGCAATATGGTAGCTGACTTTGATTCTGTGTTTATCTTCATTGAAGGTGTTTGACAACATGTGTAAAAACCTAATGCTAAAATGTATGAGCGCAAACACACAAACTTTAGGTACTCCATTGGTGACTGGGAAAGTTCAAGAGCATTATTATCCAGAATCCAAGCATGCTTGCCATCAAAAAATTGATGCATTAGATTCATGAACTTGTTTGGGCAACCAAATTTTGACATGTATTAGAGTGTGTTCAGGGAAGGCTATTGCCTCTGAGGTGAGGGCTGCCAAGCCCTTTACAAGGCTGCTTTCCACCTTTGGTAGATTCTCATCTATGGCTCCAAGGAGCTGTAGTGTACATAGGGGTTACACCCTAGTAAACTGTTTTGGCAGGCAGATTAAAACAAGTTGAAAGTAATCTCAAACACTATATTGAGTGGGGAGGAGCCTCCCCTAAGGCACATCAAGTTAGCATGTCAAAAAATGAAATTGTTATCTTTCTCCCTAAGTTCTCTCCCATTTCACCTTTCCTATTACTGTAGAGGACAACAACACCCTCACAATCTTTCAAGCTCATAATTGAGGTGTCATCCTTGACTCCATACTACCTATCTACCCCTCCATATCCAATCTGTTGCAAGATCTATTGATTTCACCTTTCCAACTTCTCTGGATCATGTCCCTTTTTAATTCCTCTGACACTGGGAATTCCAGTACAAATTCACATCTCAGGCCTGTACTATTGCAATAATCTGTGGGTCTCCCTGCCTCAGTTTCTTCCCTATTCTAATATATAATTCAGTAAAGCATCAACATAATTTTCCAAAGTAGAAGTCCAGTCATTATTGAATAGCTCAATGACATACTCAATATAATCTAGTAGTAATTTCCTATTGTTTTCAGGCTCAAATATAAAATTCTCTTCTTGGCATGTATAAACCCCACATTTACCTTTCCAATGTTCTTACACACATGTCCTACTATGTACTTTGATCCAGTGACATGAGCTTCCTTTATGTTCCACCAACAAGATATTTTCTCTGTTTATTCTCCATACCTATATTTTTAAGCTTCCTCATTTTTACCCACTGTCTTTTTGGCTTCTTTTAAATTTTAACTAAATTCCCATTTTCTACAAAAAGCCTTTTCCAACCTATCTAAATTCTAGTGCCTTCCTCTCATAGAAATACATGCACATACATACATATATGTATACATATATAACAAGCACATACATATATGCACAAACATATTTAGAGATATTGTTATATATATATAGATATAGACACATATGTTTTATTTAACTTTGTTTGGATAAATTACATAAAATAAAATTTACTGAGAGGCCGTACTAAAAACACTTGGAGATTTCTCTACCAAATTCACCTATCTTTGGTGAGAATAGTCCCCAGCAGTTTCTAAATAGGACTTACCCTATCTAGTACTCTTCAACATATGACAATAGATAATTAACCTTAACTCCAATCAAATATCTTCAAATGTTTTGTCATCAGGGCTTGAAAAGAACCAAATGGCTTCACTATCTTGGGGTAAAGGTACAATGTTTCTAGGTGTGGCCCATCAGATCACTATGGCTCTATCACAATTCCAGCATAAATAATTCACATGAACATTTAGAGTGGAGATTTCTCTAAAGTTGTTCACCTCACATTTCTTTTGAGCTACTATAATTATGTTTTGCTCATAGAATAGAGTACCTTCTTTGATGTAGGCATGCCATGCTGGCAGGTCCTGTGCTAGTCTCCCTTGTTTCAAAATCAATTACAAAGTTCTTCAGAGTCACCTTGAATGTGCCCTTGGGTTGTTTGTTCAGAGCTCTGTTTGAGCACTTGCCTTGTGTGAGTTCTTTGTAAAATAATCTTTTAGGGAAACAAACAACTGACATTTGAACAAGAAGGCCAGTCCACTGGAGTTGCAGTCTCTGTTGGAGAAGAGTTTGAATGCTTTGCAGAATGTCCAGATCTTAATTTGGTCAGATGATCTTCAGAATCTTCCTAAGGTAATTCACATGTAAGTCATTCAGTTTCCTGGAATGGTCCTGATATGTTGCTTGGATTTCACAGGCATAAAACAATGAAAGAAGTACAATTGGTCTGTAAAAAATCAGCTTGGTAGGCAGTTCAATGCAACCTTTTTTCCATACTTTTGAGTCTCTCACTCATTGTGACATTTGTAACAGACACTACTGAATATGATTCCATCCCACTGGATCTCAATTATTGGCTGATTGGTAAGTCCATGGGTTCCATTTATGACTTCTTGGTGACTCATTCAGAGGATGAATCAAATCTAATACATCTGTAGTTTTTTTTCTAATCACATTTGGATACCTGAAAGTACAAAAGAAAAAATGTAGCAGAGACTGAAACAACATATTTCATTACTTTCACTCATATTCCAGTTCTGGGTGAGAAAGGGATTGAGGGGCAGCTAGGTGGCACAGTGGATAGAGCACCAGCCCTGAAGTCAGGAAGACCTGAGTTCAAATCTGGTCTCAGACACTTAACATTCCCTAGCTGTGTGACCCTGGGCAAGTCACTTAACCTCAATTGCCTCAGCAAAAAAAGCAAAAAAAAAAAAAAAAAAGAAAAAAAAAAAAAAAAAAAGAGAAAGGGATTGAAAAACTTTCCCTTCCCAGATGCCCAGAAGCTTATTCTCCTTTAACTAAATAGGCTCCTGAAAGATCAAGTTCTGAATTTTGTTCCTGGCACATAATAGGTATTTTCAAATGTTTTTTGATAAGTAATTGATAATTGCCCCTGTATAAGATTTTTTGAATGAAGAATGTTTAGTATGTTTTGAATGTGCCTCAGTCTAGCTTCACAGATAATCATATGCAGCCCCCTTCACCATATATGATTAAAAGATGACATCCATTTACAAGTTACTTGTACACACTCCAAAACAGAGGGCAAAGAATTTCAATTATATATTATCATGGCTTTCATGAAGTAGGGTCTCCAGTTTCTTCTACATGGAAGGGTACATAAGCCTCTAATGCAATAGAAACACACAGAAACTTATTCTTCATCTTTAATATGAGCTATTCCAAAAACAGTGCCAGAGCCAAAGGTAAATCTTGACTTATAAATGCCACTTGAATATATACCAATTCCAGTTATGTAGCCACTGAAGAATCCAACTTTTAACCACAAGGGTTCCAGATTAGAATAATTTGTGAAATGATTACATATATCCCAACTTGAGGATTTTCTATTAACTAGCATCATTCCTTTCTGGAGGAAAGCTTCCAGGTCATCCATTATGGACTTAGCTTCTCCTTACCACTTTTCCTATCTTTGGAGGTATGCAATAAACTGATTTATTATGACTCAGAAAAATGAATATTTAACCCACATTGAAGGATGGCTTACCATTTCTACAAGTGGGCAATGCCATATCTTTCCAATGAAATCAGTTTTGTCATCTTAATTTAGACTTGAAAATCAGAATTAATGAAAATGGCTTTTATTTTATTTTATTTTTAAAGACATGGAGTCAATTAATATTATAATCAGACTGTATTGGTAAGGAGCCCAGATTCAAGTGGTTTGGCAAGAAGCCATAATATAAATGAAGTTTATTTCTTCTCTTCATTTTCATTGTGTATGGGTAGGAGAATTACAAGTACCTGACTGTAGATGACTATGAGTAGGGACAGAAGAAAAGATGCTGACAAAGTATATTCTGTAGTGAAGAGACATTGACTATGTTATAACTTAAGCATTTTTTGATTGCTCAAATTTTAGCATGAAAAATATAACATGATGAAAGGAACACTATGTATATTCCATCTCAGTGGGTATAAAAATATGATATTTAATGATATGTCCAGTTCACTTCTTATAAATATATGTGTAAAATATTATGACATTGTTACCATATTATCATTTACAAATCTAATTTTTCTTACCTTCAAATGAAAAAAAAGGTAGCACATATATAGATGATAAAATTATATCTTTATATCTAACTATATGTATATACATAAATGATAGACATAAAAATGATGATAATAGAGGTGGATTTTGAGATAAATAAGTATAGGAATATGTATAGGTATTAGTACAGATATAGGCATAGATGATATAAATGTAGATATAGGTATAACATAGATATAGGAATGATATAGGTGGATACAAATAATATCTATATATGATATATGCATAAGTATATGATATAAATTAATACAAATAGGTGATAGAGATAGGTAAACATGTAAATAGATATATAGATGTATAGACAGAGATAGAGGTACAGAAAAAAGACATAAAATAGATATAGGTAAAGCTACAAATAAGCATAATGTAGATATATGGACATGGATGATAAAAGCATATGTATAGAAAATAGAAATAAGTATTTATATATGTGTATATATATATACATACATACATGCTAAAGATAGAGATGATAAAGATATATTGGCAAAGGTGTATGATATAGCTATAGATGATAAATATAGGTAGAGATACCAGAAATAGAAATATAGAGATAGAAATATGGGTAAATATGATCAATAGATATAAATGGAGCTATAGGTAATATAGATATGGATATAGTTGTGGAGCTAGTCCAACCAGATATTGAAAGGTAAAAGGAAACAGAGACAACCTGAGTATTACACTCATATTCAGGCAATCTTTAAAATTCAGAAGATCTGCAATGCTTTAGGTAGATTCATTATGAAGGGATTAAGAGAAGACATTAACTATAACATTGGACAGAAAGTTTTGAATATTATGATGTTTGTGCTAGTAGAATGACTTCTTACATGGTTGTGATCATGCACTGATGAAAGCATAAATGATCAGTTTAATTCACAGTATTTACTGATTATTCCACTGGTATTTAAAAATCCCTGGTTATTTTTGATCAATGTATCAATTAGTATTATATCATAAAAATGTATTTCTGTGATACCTTTCTAACTATTTAATAGCATTTTCTTAGGCTTCACCTACTAACTCTTCAATTTAGTTAATGTGGGAACATTATACGGAAAATATTCTATTCATATAGGAATGTTAGAAGTAAAAAAATCACAAGATAATAAGAATTCAAAATGGCATACTCTAATGGACGAAGGAACTTACAAATTCTTTCAATATTGTCCTTTAAAATGAGAAACTAATAGCAAGAGATACAAAAAGAAATTCCATTCAAAATAACTGTTGATAGTATAAAATATTTGGCAATTTATTTGCCAAGGAATAGTCAGGAACTATATGAACTAAACTACAAAACACTTTCCACACAAATAAAATAAGACCTAGTCAATTGGAAAAAACTTAAAATGCTCATGGGTAGGACGAGCAAATATAATAAAAATGACAATATTACCCAAACTAATTTACTTATTTAGTGCCATATAAATCAAACTCCCAAGAAATTATCTTACAGATCTAGAAAAAATAGTAGCAAAGTTCATTTGGAAAAACAAAAGGTCAAGAATTTCAAGAGGATTAATGAAAAAAAAGGCTGACGATGGTGGACTTGCTGTACCAGATCTAAAACTATATTACA